>JABXWE010012607.1:0-27579 GCA_014611495.1 Limonius californicus
CCTTATGAATGAAAATCTAATAACGGATTAAGGTATATTTTAAATATAAATGTTACTTAATGTGTGTACAATCTTTGTTTTTCTTGTTCGTCCTAAAACCAAATTGATCCTCTAATAAATTTGATTCAATTGTTCTTTGTATTCGTTTTTCAACAATATTTATAAGTATTTTTTTGTATTTCGGTTTTATAAAGCCGTTCTAAGCGCACTGTTTTAGCTTAAAAACAGTACGTTAAGGAGGCCTATAATCGTACTGTTTTTAGTTGGTTTTTTTACGATGTTGGTAGTTCGATTTGAATTTGAAAGTTTGAAATGTCAGTTTCAGCCACCTGTCAGTGCTGCCATTAGTGTTTATAGAAACTCCCTTGTAATCGATTTGACGTAAAATTTTCTACATAAATTTATTTAAAATACTCTTAAACTTCCTCAATAGAAAAAAAATAGTATAAAGAACACGTTTCATAAGACCACTTGTCGCACTCGTCCGTTGAAAAACTCGACGCTTCGCGTCTCGTTTTTCAATCTTGGACTCGTGCGTTAAGAAAAGGCCTTATGAAACTAGTTCGTTAATATACTATTGATACACTTATCAAAATGCCCAAAATTCTAAAGGATTCACATTGTTTTGATATTATTACCAGTATGCTTCTTTGAAACTCAAATAATATTTCTTTTGTTTCGATAATTTCTTTAACTATGGAGCAAACATTGTCCTTAGTTTTTCCATCCAGTGCCTGGTGCAATTCTGCTGGTATATTGTCAGTACTATATGGATTTTTGGTGTTAAGATCTCTCAAAGTTTTTTGTATTCTTCTCTTGTTGTGCTTGGGCCCAGAATATTTTCTTCTACCTGCTCTCTTTCTATTTCTTTTATGTCTTCTTCCTCTTCTTTATACAATTTTTCAATATATTGCTTCCATCTTTCAGCCATTTGGTTTTCTTCTAGCAGGAATTTCCTTCTTCTAACGGAATTCTGTTTCCTTTAATCTTAGGGTGGCCAAAGTATTTGTTGATTAAGTTTTATGATCTCTTTGCAAATGTTATTTAACCATTCTTCTTTTGCGTCCTTTGCTGCTCTGTTGACTACTTTTTTTATTTTTGTTCTTGCGCACGTGTTAGACTTCAATAGTCCGTTACGTCGCTCTTATTGTATCTGGTGTATATTCTTAACTTTTTATATTTATCTTTGTCTTCCTCATTTTTAACGTTTGTATATTGTCTTCTCTCTTCTATTAGTTTTATAACTTTATGGTTTATCCACGGTTTACGCGGTTCATTCTTTGATAAACCTAGGTTTTCTGTTACCGTTCTAATAATAGCATTTTTTAGTTGCTCCTATTTCTCATTTATAGTTACAGCCGCAGTTTCTTCGTCCTTGTTTAGTTTTTGATTGACCGATGTTTGGTATACTTAGTACTATATTTTCAAGTGTTTTTGGTTTAGTTAATGTGTTGTTCTTAAAGCGCACAAAATACAAATACGCGGTGTAATTTGGAAATGTTTTATTAATATTTTAGGAAACTTCGCGCTACGTAAAGATAGGCTTCTTATTTTTTAGTAGCCGTTAACTGTAAGATCGCGAACGAAACAAATTTTATTAATGTCCTTGAAAATCAAGCAACGTTAAATTGTAATCTCAGTCTCCAGTATATCCGTTTACTTAATTCCATTGCCCTTCTCCATGTGTTTGAACTTTCAACAATTCGCAATATTTTTTAAAGATTATGTTTAATTTTATGTCGGGATATACAGGATATTTATTGAATAATTGTCAAAATAATACTCCTAGCCATTATGGAAATCGCAGTTAATTCCTGTGTTTTCAACTATCTGGATAACAAATAGGCAATATTTTGAATTTTTAGTAGTATTTAGCAGGAAATCCATTCAATAGAAAATTTAAAATTGTAATTTTCTGTAAACGAAATCACACTAATTGTTTGTTAATGTCCATTCCAAAATATTTATGATTATTTGTGGATGATTCTGCTTAATTCTTCTACTAACTCCAGGTTGAGAGTAGAGCATGAGCAAGATACGGCTAACCTTATGGGACTCGATTTTCCCATGTTGCCAGTTCTAAGGATCTAGTTAACTTAAATAAACAGGTAAACCGCCTTCAGCAAGGTGTTGGCAGCTAAGGTCTGAGCTGTACAAAAAAAGGATTTATTATGATTGATGGATGCACGTTTAGTTGAAAATTAATTTTTGGAGAAATATGGTAATACTGTAGGTATTCCATAAGAGCTCGTACTGTACTCTCAACCTTGAATTATCTCTGAATGTTGCAGTCAAATGTCTCTTCAGGGTAAAAACGTGTTAAACAACATAGATGTAAAAGTGGAATGCTGTAATACCCGTTAACAGTGAGTTGCAACAGGAAAAAACAACTTTTGGGGTATAAAAATTAAATCACGTGGAAATTCAATTGTAGGACTGTGCAATGATGTTTTAAGATTTGTCTTTGCCTTTCTCATTTTACCTAGTGGAGTATATTCTTATGGGTCTGCTGACAAATATGAGTTTGTAAAAAAGCAATACTAGTGGGTTAAAATATCTCACTTTTTGTGTGTAAATATGACTAAATGACAGTTTTTTGAATTGAGGTGATGTTTTAACTTGGGCTATTATAAAAATTTGTATTAGTACATATTGTAATAAATTCGTATGATGTGAAATTTTATATGAAACTTAAAGAATACCAGCTAGATTCTTAGTTTTACATTAATCATTATATGAATCAAACAACGGCTTTCGTTAGCTGATGGCACTGAAACTAAATATCATATTCTATTTATTGTACTAGACTTTACTAATAGGCAAAATTTGAATACATACCCTAATGAACATATAACAGGGCCGTCTATGATAAAAAATCGGAACTGTATGTGTAATATTTATGGATATTCAGATTTGACTGATAGTTTTTTTTTTTGCTGATTTGGTTGATAATTTTTGGTCGTTTGTGGTTTTGAATTTCGCATTAATTTCTTCCAATATTCAGCAGTTTTAAAGTAACCTCTAATTCTAAGTTACGATTCTTGATCTTGTATCCATCATGTCTATTAATGAGAGAGAAGTTGGTCCAACGCGTACAACTCTTATGAATACTGCGTTTACACTGGCTTTTTTGTCGATTCTTGTTTGTGAAATAATATATTTTACATTCAGATTAACAACTACCATATCGCAACAGTTATTGTGTAATTGCGCAATCTTTAAGAAAATTGAGGAAATATAAAAACCCGATGAAAGGTTTTCAAACTATTCCGATAGTTAATCGACATTTAAATTTTTTCACGAACTGTGATCCGTTTTCAAGTTGTAAAGTAACGCTCATTTTTTTGTTTTTTTAAATTAATTGTTTTTAATTCTCTTCGTTTCGTTTAGTAAGGGTTTTGCGACTAACCAGTGGGTCGCAACCCATAGTGTGAAACGACTGTCCCAAATCTTCATCATCCAATATTTAAAATTGTGACATTTTCAACAGCGCCAGAACATTCATTCTCTTTAGATGTATCCCCTTTAGAACGTCAGCTTTGGAGCGTCTCCAACTTTAGATTAGAGTATACATCTAAAATCATGTGAGTTTAAATAAGAGATTCCTGCACAACGTCATCCTCTTGAAGACGAACATTGAATTTGAAAGGTGTTCGTATTTGCTTTTTTTAGGAGGTTCGGTTTGCATTTTAATATTCGTTCGTTTTACTTTCATTAAACTCAGAGAATGACAATATACTTACCTAAAAAAATTACACTGTAGCTGTACGCAGTACGATAGTATTGCCCCTGCAATGGCAACCGATTTTGATTGCCTGCGTATGCATAGATTAATTTACTGCCATCTTCTTTATAGACAGAGATCAAATCCATTAAAACGTAAGGTTCAGGAATGCTATGTTGTATAGTTTAGATATTATACAATTTCTTGTTTTGTTTTAAAATTTCCGAAGCTTCTGTAAATTTGCATTAACTTTTTTTCCGTTTCAGGTGAGTTATCCCAGTTTTTTCATGCAACGTGAGATTATGCCTTAGATAAACAGTAAGTAAACAACTTAATTATATATTGCGTGTTGTCGCTAGAACAAAGAATATTATATTTATTATTATGTACCTACGAAGGCTTCGAAATTGGTTCTTGTGAAAGAATTAACTGAGTCAGGCGCGCCGCATATAGGATTTGTAATTTCTTTAAATCGTTCCTTTCGGCGATTTGTTTAACGAGATACGAAAGCATGTGTCGCATTAGGTTAATTAAAATTGGGCACGTTGCGAACTTGCCCGTTCAAACTCAATACGTGGATTCAAGTTGTGTGGAAGGGAGATGTCGGCATTGAACAGCTTTTACGAATTTTCTGTTAGTATTTGTGAAGGCAACGCTTCGGCCCTTTTTGTTGGTTTAACCGCTGCTCACGACTAATAATGCCAATTATGGTACAAGGAAGTTAATAGTTAGCCTGTAGGTGTTAACTTTGTAAGTTGTGAGAACGGGTGAGGTTTATGTGTAGAATTAATGATCGCTGTTCGTAATACAGAATGTCTGTAAATCGTTACACGAAGCCGTTTAAATTAGAAAAAAGTTGCGCAAATGTATGCCGTTTACGAAAATGTATTGATTTTCAAGATATCTGAAAGCACTTTTGAAATATCCTGAAAAACGGATTTGTCTTTTTCTAATAAGATTTTTATTATTAAAATTATGCAATTGAAATTCGGCATTCTGGCATAGTGGACATGAGGAATTCAATTCCGGAAACAGTTTTTAAGGTTTTTCAGCATAATTTGCATTGTTGGTATATGCATGCCATACGTGGTCGTACAGCACTATTAAGGTCTATTTAAATAAGTAAAAAGGTAATAAGGCACTCATAAGAAAAAAATTGACTGTCATAAAGCTGAAAATAGTTGATTTAGAAAATTATAATTGTCGGAATTCAATTTTTCGTGTCCGCTTATGTAAGATTGCCGAGTTTCAATTATAAAACTTTAATAATAAAAAACTTCTTAGAGATTTTCAAAAAAGACATTTTACTTTTTCAGGATTTCTCAGAAGTCCTTGTAGATATCCTGAAAATCAACATATTTTCGTATGGGGCATACATTTATACAATTTTTCTGTAATTTAACCGACTTCTATCTCTTACGGTAACAGAGATTCCAATGTACACCATCTAATCTTCCACACCCCGTATATAAATATTCATCCTGAAAATTACAGCGCCTAGCATCATTCGTTTTTGAGGTTATATTATTTCTGTATATATTCGAAAGGCTATCATTTATGACATAAGAGCCTTTTTAAGGTTATTTATTTGTATATAACTAAAAAGGTAATCATTTATAATTTGTTCTTCGATTTTGAGGTTGTTGTGTTAGACCATTATTCCATTTTAATCGTGGAATATCAGGAAATTATTCCACGTCACTTCAGCAAAATTACATAATCTCATAATCGTGATCCTCGTTTGTACCGCTTGCGCAATGTCAAAGTGGTGTGAGGCAAAGCTAAGCTAGTTTGTACAATGTACAACAGGACCCGACTCTGTGGGTTGCTGTGTTGGTACGTAACCGTGCTTAACCTGCCTGGTGTGTGAATGTTTATGGTAAATGACCGGGACCCAGTACCGACCACCCACGAAATTAGAAATATTTCCGAACCCTGCAGTGATACGAACCGGGAAGCGTTTCGACTATTACATCCAAAGCCTGACTCTCTTACCACTGAGCCACTCCAGCTCCTGCAAAATTATATAATAAATATTAAAATTCTGTTTGAATACTATTGTTCTTTGATGTTGGTGCTGTAGTTCAAATGTTTGCTTCTACAGTTCAAAAGCACCTTGAATATCTAAAAGGCAACGAGCGACATAGAGTTTTCTAATTCCAATGTAATCTGCGTCCACGTAATACGTGTCACTTATTCATACGCACAACCAATATAATTTTTGACTTTTGAAACGTGGGCACAGTTCGAAACCTTTTTTAGAAAAATCAAATTTTGTCTAATTTTGTCTATCTACACATTTTAATAATTTAAGGTATGCAAAATAAAAAAAATATTAATATTCAGTGTGTTATATTTTTTTGTAACCCATTTTATGGTGCCGAAAATTATTATATATAGGTTGGGGTGTTTAGAATCCTCCACGTATTAATTGATAACTAGTTTTGTCAGGAAAATTTTTGTTTTTTTTAATAATTGAACAAACGATTATCAAATAAAATGATTGTTTAGAATGTACTTTGGTTAATATACTATTTGAACAACAGTGTTCGATTATTTAATTATATGAATAATTTTTAATTGATTAATTTGTACTTTGGCTAATCTATGTTTAGATTGATCAATTATATCAATACTCTCTAGTTTAATATATTTAAAATTATCTGAAAAATGCATTGCCTCATTTGTTGTTTGGTTATTCAGTGTTCAAATATTTCCTTACATGATTATCCTTTAGTTAGTTAATTTATAGTTTTGATGTTCTATTAATTTCCTTCTTAATGCATTGTTTGTTGTATCCAGTTCAATAATCAGTTGTTTGATTCAGGTAAAGGTAAAGATTTGCCGTTCTACTGCTTAATAAATCGTTTTTCGATTGTTTGGTGAATCTGTAGTTTGGATATTTTATAATTTAATTAATTCACTATCTGAATAGTTGGTTAGATCATGACATACGTGATTAATGGAATCTTTCATTTATACCGAGTTCGATTAATTTATACGTTACAAGTTATACGTACGTTTTCACATCCACGGCCTGCTCTAACTTATGTTTTTTGATCGCTCTTGAGAACGCCTAATTTATATTTTGATGTCGATAGATTTATTAATCGGCTGGTTTATTTGTTACTGTTTGATTAACTTATAATAATCGGTTATTTCATTACTCGATAGTAAATAAATTGCTTAATTAACCAGTGTTTAATAAATTCTTCTCACGTTGGTCGACAATTTGGTGAATCAATAAGTTTTATTGGTCAGTGCTCGTTAATGGATTATGTAAATAGATAATGGTTATTAATGGTTAACTTGAATTATCGATTGATTCATTTATTTACTGTTTTTTTTACTTCTGCCGAATTTATCGACCTCAATATGTTCTACAGTTATTTTTAATAACAATTATGTTAATTTTTAAACGCTTTTTTAAACGATTCATGTTTGTCCAAATATATAAATGATTTGATCGATTATTTGATTGATTTATTTTTTTCACTAGGATGTGCTTAATTCGATTTTAGAAGTTATTGAAATTATGACTGAAAGTTTATTTTCGACTATTTGATTTATCAGTTGTATCTTGATAAATATGTGAATAATCGAGCGATCAACTAGTAAGTGGTTTATTCATTGGAGTTTGATTAATTCGTAATTCGTTAGTACACGATTTGAATTATCGATTATAAGTTTGATTCATTGGTTATTTAACTCATTATTTATGTGAGGACTAATACGTAATTTAGTAAAATATAGTATAGTATTTGTGAAATTATTGATTGATCAATGAATAGCTTCGATAATTCAGTGTAGTCTGCTTTTTAAAGTAGATTTTGTTAATAATCACACTGCCTTACTACCTGTCCCCAGAGCTAGTGGAAAATGAAGTTTTATGTGCCAGGAAATTTTTGAGGAAACAGATTTAGAAAAATGGAGTATCCTTCATTTGTAGCTAGAACTTTACATTTATTATATTGCCTTCAAGAATTAATAACTGTGAAATATATTATTCACTCTCACTAAAATCGAACTACCTATTTCCTATATACGGCAAACGGACCGACCTCATCCACAATCAAATATTTTCTAAAATTGAAATTATTATTTGGAATTCTGGCGTCAGTGAACCAGTTTTTGTATTAAAATCTCCCGAACGCAAACATTTCCAACAAATCAATAAATATCGTGAATGTAATTGTCACAATTATGGTGGAAAACGAGAGCTGAAGTAGCAGGAGAGGTTGTCGGTTTGGGCGGTTGTGGAAAGCAAGGATGTCTCGCGCTTCATTAGCAAACTTCGTCGAACAGCGGCATCAGCGAACAGGAAGCATTTCGTAGGCCCTGAAAGGAGTTAGTTAATCGAACTTGGCAAATCCCAAACTGAGAGACATTAGGCTCTGATACATACAGACGTAGCTGCCGTGTGTAATTTGGAAGATAGGGCAGGAGTAGTCGCCATTGGCTGCCGCCAGCTTACGTGAGCCCTAAGCGCGTTTAGTGCGATCGATGCGTGCCTGCTCTTTACCATTCGCCGTCGAGCGATTTACCCATCCTCTAGTTATCATATCGCACTTGGAACTCTTCAGACGAAATAGGCTCGAGAGGACACTGCTCTTTCCAATTATTCCATTATCCTGGTTTTGGGCGGTTTGCTCCTGCAACGTCCCTTCGGCAACTTCACCCTTGGTGAATCGTCTAAGAATGGGTATTGCTAAAGATTTCCTTAACTTAGCTGTCTGAAAACGATATACAGGGTGATTCAAAAAATGTGCGAAAACTATAACCACGTATAGCTAATACCTAAATCACCTAGTAATTTGTTTTTAATTCGGCTTTTTTACGTAGATGTGCGACTTCAAAGTTTTTTTACGTCAGTTCACAAGAATGTAGATAATTTTTTGTTTCTTACTTCATTTTGATAAACTATTGTGTTAAAAGACTAAAAGCCCAAGCTTAATTTCCAGTCAAGAAAAATATACAGTGGGGTGATGAAATGTGATCCAGAAGTAAAACGTTTGGTTTAAAATATTGGAGATTAGGTGTATATATTTGAATTGTTATTTCTATTCGAAACTTCATCTCTTTAAATATTAAATTTTCGAAAAAAATTGTGATGACCTTTCTTTTGAAAAATGGAATATTAGTTAGAAACTGAAAAAAGAAACCTAGGTTAGTAGTTTTATTTTCAAGAGATACTCTAACTTACACAATTTTAAATCAACTTATCATTTTTTGGTCAGATTTCATCCATTTTAAACACTCAGTTGTCGAAGGACTGAAAATTAAGCTTGTACTGTTAGCTGTTCAAAACAACGAAGTTTATCAAAAGCGAACAAGAAACAAGAAGGTTATGTAGATTTTAGTGAATTGATGAATTGTAAAAGACTTTGAAGCCCCACACCCCTGTAAGGGTGCAGAATTTAAAGAAAAAATTACAAGGTGATTTAGGGATTAAATAGCCTCGACTATATACAGTGCGACTGTAAAGTCTGGACCTCGATTTTTATTTTAAATTACACATATTTGGGTGTAAATGTTATTTGTAGATTGTCTTTTGTTTCTGAGTTATGGTAATAGCGAAATTTTTTTTAAATGGCTGCTCTAATATTTTCTGACGGATTTGGAAAGAGCGTGAAATTCTGAAATCAAATATGCTAAAAAGGTATGATACTGTATTAAGAGGTTTTCGAGATAATTGCTTTTAAAGTTTTAAAACAAAAATACCTAATACCTAAGACCAAATACCAAAATACACATCTAATACACCGAACATACCAAATACGAGATATCAAATATGAAATACCAAATATGAAATTGCAAACATGAAATACCAAATATAAAATACCAAATATAAAATATCAAATATAAAATACCAAATATAGAATACCAAATACGAAATATCAAATATAAAATATCAAATATGAAATTGCAAACATGAAGTACCAAATATGAAATACCAAATATAAAATACCAAATATGGAATACCAAATACGAAATATCAAATATAAAATATCAAATATGAAATTGCAAACATGAAATACCAAATATGAAATACCAAATATAAAATACCAAATATGAAATACCAAATATTGAATACCAAGTATAAAATACCAAATATGAAATACCAAATATGGAATACCAAATACGAAATATCAAATATAAAATATCATATGAAATATCAATTATGAAATATTACTTATGATTTATGAAATATCGTACCTATATGAAATATCAAATATGAAATACCCAACACCAAATGTACTAGTTGTACCAAATGTACCAATTGTACCAATTGTACCAAATGTACCAAATGCACGACATGGAAACCCATATGGTCTATATAAACCTGGAAGAAGTCTGAAGTAAACAGAAAAACTATGGCAAATACTAAAAAATAATGGCTACCCATTGCACTTAATAGAAGTTGTCAAAAGTCGCTGTGAACGAAGGCAAATTAAAATAGCTAAAGGGAACAAAAACTATTAACCTTTATTTAACGTATACGTCGATCACATTATAAAAGAATCGAAAGAAGTAGCTCATAAAGGAATCAAAATAAATAAAAAAACATACATAAACACATTACTATACGCTGTAATATGTAAAGCATATTTGGATTTCTTAAGAAATGATTTAATTCCTGCTCTTGCGCAGCTTTATCCGAATAATGAAGATCCAGACCTACCAAGCGATACGTTATAGTTTGAACAAGATGGTGCCCGGGCACACTTTGCAGTTGTTGTTAGGAATTATTTAAATGAAATATTTCCTGGTAAATGGATGGTCAGAACGGGAGCTGTTGAATGGCCTCCGCGATCACCTGACCTAACTCCGATGGATTTTTTTCTTACAGGGCTATCTAAAAAGGTCTACATAAGCTGCCCACAGACAGTAGAAGAGTTAAAACTAAGAAGCACAGAAATAAGATTAATTCCATCTGAAACTTTGCGTAAAGTTCGTGAAGAAAGTTTGTACAGACTTGGATACTGCCTTGCCCAAAATGGTGGTCAGTTCGAACATTTAATTTAATTGTTTCTCTTAATTTTGATACTTTTCGGTTTCATATTTCATAATGACTGCAATTATTGATCTACTTGATTGTTATTCTATTTTTGTTCTAAAACTTTAAAAACAATTATCTCGAAAACTTCTTAATACAGTATCATACTTTTTTAGCATAGGTATTTGATTTCATAATTCCACGCTCTTTCCAAATCCGTCATAAAAAATTGGATATCCATTTAAAAAAAATTTCGCTATCGCCATAACTCAAAAACAAATGACAATCTACAACTAACAACTACACTCAAATATGTGTAATTTAAGATAAAAATCGACATGTTCGCGGATTTTTTTTCAAAAACGTTAAATAAAAGATTAATTTCTATAGTTCCAGACTTTACACTCGCACTGTTTAATTTTCCTGCACGAATAGTTTCTTGACTTAGGGTTGTTTTGTGATAACTCCTGCAGTAAGTAAATTGTATATGAACGCTCTTTCCATTTAAGTGTAAAATTTTAAACAGAGTGTTATTGGCTAGTCAAGGTTGTCCCCTGATTGCGTCGTGAGTGTCTTTAATTTGGATAAAATATTTAATTTTGTCTGTGCTAGTATCCCAGGACGTCTAGTTTTAGGCCTCTTATGAAATGTATTTTTTTAATTTTGTCTCATCTTGGACGAGTAACTGGTTCCCGATTCGGGTACTTGCTATTACATTTTATGGAACTAAATTTCTCGTCGTCACAAGAATGTAATTCTAGAAAATTGCGTTAACTGTTTCACTTCCATCAAAAGTGTACTGTTGCAAATGGCAGTCAACGTAGTCTTCATTGAGTTCTTGCAGCAAATTAATCTTGTAGGGATAAAACTTGTGGTGTTTAAAAATTAGTTGAATACTAGTTCTATTAATACCCGATACAATAGCCATTTGCCTTGTAGTCAACGTAGGATCAACGTGGCCCAAAATCACGACTTCCAACGCTTCGTTTTCTAAAACTTTGGACGACACTTCCGCGGGAACTAGTGCACGGAATCCAAAATTAAGAACACTGCTGTAAAGCAAATTTATCGAGCTTTCACATTGTATGTCTTTCGATACCGCTTGCCATCAGGGTTGTCAGACGTCCGGATTTCGGCTGGTAGATCCCGATTTAGAACCCACGATCCCGATTTTCGACACGCAGTTTGTAATTCCCTATATGCAGCCAAAATTTAAATATAGGCCTAAACAAAGACATTATTATAATAATTGCATTGCCTTGGTTGTTGCTAAAAAACTAGTAACCTGAGTTAATAATAAAATAATATTTTAAGATGTCGTGTAAGGAGTTTCGGAGTATTCTGAAAAATGCAGCAAGCAAAGAAAAATATGGAAGAACTTAGGTTTTTATGTTTTAAGTTTATTTTTTTTTGTAAAAAAATGCTTTGTGTAGTATATTTGTGTAATGAAATATTAATACGTAGAATGAAAGTGTTTAATTAAATGTATTTAAATATCGATATTTTTATTGTACCTGCCTGTCTATAAAATTCCGATATGATGTTGTGAAAATCTAATCACCCTGCTTGCCATTTAAAATGTTAAAGGGTGAAAGTCCCAGTTTTGGATTTGAAGATAGGTGAACGGAAATAGCGATATTACATGTTCCATTGGCAAATTAATTTGATGAGTTCGTTTATTTTACGAAAAATTGAGGTTTAGCCTCGCAAAACACGTTTGTTTGCTTTTCAGTGGGCCACCATGTATATGCATGTATATTTTATGTATTGCTCGGTGGATCTGGAACATCGAACATGCACTTATCAATCACTATGAAGACCATGGTGGCCATATAGGTTTCAAGATGAGAAAAGTTTCGAGTAATTACAAATATCCTTTTCCACTTCGACATCGATTTTAGTATGGCACTGTAAAATGAAAGTTCCGGGGCGAGCGATCTCTATAAACGGGAAATACAATACCAGAAACAATGCTAATCCAAACATTTACTTTATATCCGGCATCTCGTTGTACCTGAACTCGTCTTAAGCGGGTTGGACAGTAATTGCTTCAGTAACATACCCGCCTTAGGGCTTAGTTAACAATAACATCAAACTCCGTTACATTCAAGGCACATTAGACTTCACTCGTTAACGCAAGGAACCTAAATGCGGTTAAGATGAAAGCGAAATAATCTCTGCGCGAAATGCAGAATAAATAAGGATAAAGTAAGTAGTTGAAATTAGTATTCAAGGTATTAGTAGTAAAGTTAAAATTGTCGACAAGTCGGAGAAGTTTCAATTTTGAAGCTGAGAATTTTTAATAGAAATTCATTTGATGGGAATTTAGACGCTTACCTGTAATTTTAAATTAATTAATTTACTTTTCTGGTTCTGTTTTTTTCAGTTACATAATAAAAATAATATATACTGTGATTATTAAAGAGCGGATAATATGCACGACAAAATTGAAATATATGCAGAGAGTTTTTGGAAAATAAGCATATACCATATATGCAGCAAATATGCAAAAATAACAAGAATAATTCATAAAAATTGTAAACTGAAGTATAATAATTTTTATTGGACAAAATCAACAAATACATACACCAATTAACTTACTTGTATTATATATAAAAACTAAGCCTAGAACTATTAGTCTAAGAACTATTTCTAAAATAATTTCTGATTAAATGTGGTTCGAAATTTTCTAACAAGAAATTATGCCTTCTATCTGAAAACATGTTTATAAATAGAAAAACTTCTTTCTACGTCGACAGAAGTAATGAGTGCATTTTTTAACTTATCACTGAATTCCAAATTGAAACTAATTCGCCTCTAAGAACTTGGTTAATTTGTTTTAAATTCAGAAACCCATTTTTTTGTATGACACTATTAAATTTTTGATATATTATGAGATCACCTATTTCACCCTTAACTTTCTTACACAATCTATCAAATTCGTTTATTATTTCAATTGACTCTGAAAGAAAGATTCCTTGAGTTTCTAATTTGCGAATGGAGTTTGAAACAAAGCTATAGTTTGATTTAATAAAACAAAGACACGGAGGCAATTCTGACCTTCCTGCAGAAATCGGGCAATTGTTAAATTATTGTTTTTTTGAAGTTGTTTGGAAGCTATTAAATATGATTTGCTTAAAATGTCTTCATGAAGAATTCCTATTAATAAATGGGCAATGTACGGCCACATTTGTCCGTACTTTAATCTACGATTATATAAGCAAAATAACTACCCCCTAATTGTCTAATTTCAGACATTGTTTCATTGTAACAAGAATTTACATAATTTTTTCGTAAGGTGCGTTCGTCGGGTACATTTTGTTTACAAATTTTTGTAAGAACGATTTTAAATTAACATTATTTAATTTCGATAACGGTATAGTAGACGAAATTAATGCCTTACATAACTCCTTATTAAATTCTGCTTGCTCCGATTTTTTGGAACTCGTCCCTGAATATTGAGTCATGGTTTGCTGAGAACAATTGCTTCGCTTCCATTTTTCACATTTTGCAATATGTGAAAGAGTTTTAGCGTGCTGATCTACCAAGCATTTTCTCTCAGAAGACACCTACCACGACATATAATTAAATATTAATATAAGAACTTTTGATACTCGTTAAAAACAAACACTTCCCTGTCATGACTTTGTTTTAGTTACGTACATAATAACATGAAAACTATTTTTATTTATATAAGAAAAATTATTTAACTTACCAGTTTGCTGCAAGCTCGACATAATATTTTGTCGCCATCCATTACTAGTTCTGGATATGGTTTAATCTATGAAGCAATCTTGTTCGATTTACTAATTGTAGGTATATAATATGTATAATATTCGCAAGAGATCAACACTGGACACGTTGTAACGACGAGAGAAGATTCTATTATAAGGTTCCCAATGAGAGAAAATATGTACTTCGCAAACTACAAGCAAAATGCAGATATGTATCCCACTCAATATCCACCCTCCATTGATAACAAGAAACAAGTAATAAAATGAATTAGGTCGGTACTTCAAACTGTCGGGAATTTCAGGCGCAGGTCATTAGCTGTCCAGCTGTGAATTGTCGGTGATCTGTGTGCACTACTCGGAATTTCATAATCTTATTTTGACCACTTGACGAAAATTTACAAACGAGTAATGCAAAAGGCTAAAATATGCAAGTTTATGCAACTTTTGAAAAAATATGCAGCGAATGCCCAAATATGCAATATATGCAAACACCAATTAGCGTTAATTAACTCTTATCAGTGTAATTCGTCCACATAACGAACTATAATCAAAGATATGCATAAATTAAAATATACGCGCTTTGTATGTAATCCGCTCTGTAGTGATTATAGTGCTTAAGTGCTATTAAATAACATAAAGTTTACTTAACTTGAATTTCGATTAAAAAAGTACTTGAACATTCTCGTTTCTAAATTGTGGAAAAACGTTGTCTCACTTCAGCTTCCGGCGCCGGAACTTATCAAAATACCCCTATATCACTTGATTGCAAATTTAATAACATTTGAACCAAGCGTTTCGGAAATATGTGTAAAACGCCGTTTCTGGGTGCCTGGAGGCCCAAACCGTCCAAAAGTTTCAAATATTTTTAACATTTTTCCCATATTGTACATAGTATGGAAAAATAAATAATAGAGCTTATCTTTAACAAATACCGATGGCGTTGTATCTTACACACAGATGACCTAATAAAAAAGATAATAGTAAATATTTAAATTAGGGTAAGTATGCGAGGAGTTGTTTTGAAAACTTCCTCTTTTTAAAATCCTTGGTATGTATTTGATTCATAGATTGCTATTTTACTATATATGTTCGTGTCTAATTATTAAAAATATTAAAAAGAAACTAGAAAAATTGTGGTAGAATTTGCTAAAAAAACCTTCTAACTGAATTATTCACATTGGGTTGATTTTTTTGCCGCTAAATTAATTCGTTGTCTAAAGCTAACAAATAGGCTTCTTAAAGTCTTTCGAATCCCGCATCTACACGTAGCCTCCATTTGGAAGGCTTTAAATGGATTGATTCTGCTAAGGGGGGATTCGGAAGGAATTTGTAAAATTAAGGTATGTTAATGTATGAAAATTTTCAAAACGTGTTAGAGGTTCATGGCGAATCGTGCTTACAAAAGTATACGAAACTTGTTAGTGATTCATCCTAACAATGCATATTTATATTATCATATTTGCTTAATACTCCTTGTAGAGTAGATTGTAAATTAAGTTAGAGTAGGTTCGAATTCTCTTTTAAAAATCATAATTTACAACTCATTTATATAAAGCGTATTTAGCGTTAAAAAATCTAAGTGCTGGCTAGGAATCCGAATTTTAAAAATTGTTTTGCTATTTTTTATTTCATTTAATAGTTCCAAATTTTCAGCATTTGAAGGTTAGAGTAGCGACGCATTATACCGAGTGTTGTATATACATTAACTATCCGGAATATGTACTTCATAAGGCAGAGTCATATTTGGTTAGTGAATTTTCTCGAATTGCAGGATAAAAAAAATATAAAACCAATACTTAAATCCTTCAGTTAAATTCGAGTTATTAAGGTAGCGAAAGTAGAAATACGTATTCTCACAGCAATATGATTCAGATTGGTAGAAATCTCAAAAATAGAGGTTAGCCAACAAGATGCCAAAATACAAGCAGCGACATTTTCGAGAAAGAAACGCATTGTTTCTACATACACCGCATTAATTTGAAATACAGGACTTTATAATGCAAAATTAAACTGTTTGCTTCTTCATGCATGATTTATTTTTTCCAAGAATTATCATCATTTCCATAAAATTAAGATTAATCAATTTAAATGTAAATTTAAATTGTAAATTTTCAAACTTATTTAAGCCAATGTTGGTCATGTTCTCAGGGGTGCAAGTAGAATAAATATCTTTACGGAACGCAATTGGTTGGACACTTTAAAATAAACGAAACACAACAAGCTTGTGACGTACACGTTGGTGTTGTGTGCTACGGACGAGTGTTAACAGTGCTTCTACCTCTCACCGTCCGCTATCCACCATTGGACGGACATATAAGGAGCACAGATTTAAGTGAGAAATCATTTTGTGTTCATTTTCATAATAATTTTTTTAGACTATACGATAAATAAACTATTATTGTTCTTTGTCTTGTCTTGGCCTTCCTGCTTACTGTCACTGCTGGTCATGTTTACAAGTTCTATGAATTTATCAAGTTGGTTCAGTCTGTAAACGTTTCTGATATTTACAAAGTTTCTAACGTTACTAAGTCTATATGACACATACACTGAAGTATAAAAGATTGGTGATAGGTTATTTTTATTAATTAGGAAAGAATAAAAGAATTTTCCAAGTTTTCCAAAGTTGTAGAAGCAGCAGCATGTGAAAGTTACCCTAGCGCATTTGTGTTGTTCCTTACGTCCACTAAAAGGTGACTATTGTTCGAATATTTTAAATACAAGTTTATGTTGTCTTTTAAAAATAATCAACGTTTACCATTTCTTAATAGAATTGACTGGAGACGGTGGTTTAAGTAAGTAAACTTTGGAAAACCCCTTACCACCACGATATTTAGAACACCTAAATATGTATTTCGGCGACTAAGCTGCCATCTTCAGTAGGAATTTAACGAACTAAAGTAATTTGGCTGAGGAATACCCCTGAAGATAAGTCCTCCACAAAGTTACTTTGGTTAGTTCAAGTTCCTACTGAAGCTGGCAGCTAACTTTTTCAAACTAGATGTGTTAAGTTGTAGCAATTAAAGAGAATGCAATTCGTATCAAATTTGATAGAATTGTGCAAATTATTTTGATAGATTTACCTAATAAACATTAAATTTCATAACAAATGTTTTAAATATTTCGAGATTTTGAAATCAAACCTTATAAATATTTTAGTGTGGGCTTCAAAAGTGTGACTTAAATAATTATCTTAAATTAGTTTTTCAACATAATGTACCCAGTTTATTGATTTTTAAAGAGTTTGATTTTACCAAAGTCAAAAATTTTTCCATACGGAACAACCCAAAGTTGTTTGAAATTTTTTAATATTTATTGAAATACAAATTTATGAATTTTTAAATTAAATTTTTATTTGGTATTTTCGGCAAAATTTGCCAAGCTTTTTAAACTAATCTAAGCAAAGATAAATGAAATACGCTGGTTTTTATTGAATTTTATACTTTTTCCAAAGTTTTTAGAATCCATCATACTAGAAATTTAGAAAGTTTGTTGTTTTTTAAAGAATTTTGATACTTTTTTCACAAACCCTTGCCAACGGCACTCTTGTTCGAGTCACGATTTTTTGAAAAGTTTGTGTTTTACTAAATTTTTCAAACCTATCTGAAGGTAAAAATGTATAAAAAATTTCTAATTTTAGCATGTTGCTAGATTTTCCAATATTATTTGGCATCAATATACTTTTTTTTGCTGTGTATCGAGAAATCCTTGTAATTATGACTCTTATTCCTAAGTTAATTTCTGTTGTTTGTTTGGCCTTTAGTAAAGTAAGTGTCCTTAAAGAAACAGCTTCAGAGCTTCCTCGGATTTTAAGAAAATATCACAGCCGAAATAGATTTTAATTCCGCCTCTGGTTATAACGTATCAAATATTACATCCATGTGTTTGTATATTGACAAAAACATTAAGACTGCATATGTTCCACTTTTTCAATCTCGTTCAGCATCCCCACGCAGCCCTAGCGAAGCCCTTTGGGCCCAATGCGACCTCCTCAGCTCTTATCTCCAGCCCCACTCGTCGCCACTAACAAAAAATAAACAAAATAGTCCTGGGGTGGTTATGGTTATGGTGGCGGGCAAAAAACGCTGACTTCGAACTTTAAGGGGACGAATCCGCGATTATCCCTTTTTATTCTTTCCTCGGTGTTCGATGGATTCGGGAGACAAAATGAGTGATTTCGGTTCGCGCGTCGTCGCCGTTTCCTTTGAATAAATAAATTCAGTTGCAGGCGCAGTTATGAATATGGCCGCCACTATCGAGTGGGTATTTACACATTTCTCTTTGCGAGAGTAAGTTACACAGCTGTGTACACTTCCCAGGTAGGAGGTTTGGAAATATAAACTAAAGCGAATCGAGGAGGTTCGTTTGGGTCGCGTCGATACACAGAACACGAAACTCGATACATCGAACGAACTCAAAACGAGCCTAAAAGACATAACAGTAAAATCTTCAAACCCTCCCTTTGCAACACCGGATAAAGTAGAAATAAGATAGGATGACAGGTTAACAATTTAATATCCATTGAATACAAAACGCATAGAGAGACGTTTCGCAAACTCGAACCAAACAGGAAAGTGTTGAATTTCAGACATAAAACATTTTCTCATCGAAAATAAAATTGCGCATATCAAATTTGGTGCAAACACAATAGTAATTCTTATAAAACCAGAACCTGTAGAAACGTCCTCACTAAAATATTTTTGGAAATCAAACTTTATTATAAGTTATGATAAATTGTGTAAAAATGGAATCGGGAGACATCTCCAAAGCGTAAAAATTATTTTTATTTTTAAATTTAATACCGGTTGAAATAATTATTACGTTAGATTACAAGGAAAGTATTTTTAAATTCAAATTTAATACAAGTTAGAATAATTAATATAAATCAAGAATCGACAGAGACATCGAAATAAAAAGAATATTTTAAATACTAAATTTAATACAAGTTAGTTACGTCGCCTAAATCAAAGACAGTTATTATTTTTAAATACCTTTGAATTTCCAAAACAAGAATCAACGTAGACGTCGAGGCCATAAAATATTTCTTAGTTTTAAATTAAGTGTAGCTTACAAGGCTGCGTTGAAATAAGAATCGACAAGAGATGGTTCCCATGTCAAATGTCCTATGTCTGCATCTTACCATTTTCTGGTGCTTGCCATTGGTTTGCACAAAAAAAATGGTATGAATCCCAATTTTATTAATTTGGTGCTATGGACTGATGAAGCCGGTTTTAACAGAAACGGCATAATCAACCTCCATAACCACCATCTACGGGCGGAAGAAGATCTTCATAATTTTATACAAGACACCAACAGCAATTCAGTGTCATTGTGTTGGTATTGTTGGTGATGAGCTGAACCCCACTATTTCCCTAACAGATTAACGGGCAATATTTACCAACAATTTTTGAACAATGATTTACCAAATTTATTAGAAAATGTTCCACTAGCCACGCGGCAACGCATGTGGTTCATGCACGACGGGGCGCCTCCACATTTTAGTCTTGTAGCAAGACAATTCCTTAACGAAAGGTTTGCTGAGCGATGAATAGTTCGAGGTGGTTAAGTTAGGATAATAAATATTATAAAATAAGTATCGATACAGAAGTCGAAAATACTGTTTTGAGATTAAAATTAGATCGAGAATAGTTAAGACATCGATTTTGCAATATCAGGTATGGTAAAATTGCAGTGATCATTCTGTAAAGTAAGGATCAACATAGAAGTCGAGGTCATAAAAATGATTTTTAGTCAGTAAATTAAATATAGGACGTAACAATCATTATTTTTAATATCAAATTTAGTATAAGTATATTTAAATAAAACAAGAACCCGCACAGAGGTCAAAATAAAAATAATGTGTTTGCAGGTACTATATTTAGAAAATAGTTAAAGACGTCAATTCAAGCGAAACTTTTACAATTTCAGATCTGTCCGAAGTCAGGGACCTCGATGGGGCAGTGCGAATACGCGCTGTCACTCGAGGTCACAGTGAAATCGGTGCGATCGGCCGCGTGGTAGAACCTCGGCTGAGGCGACCATATTTCACTTAGTAAAGTTCAGGGTGCATGTTGCATGAACGGTTAGTGTGTAAGGGACGCCCGCAACCCCTGAAGTAATGCGATAGCGGTTCCAAGAAGGGGGGAACGGTAGTATGAATGTATGAAAAAAGTTGGAAAAAAGGATCTATCCAAAGTTGGAATAATTATAAAACAAGAATCGATATAGACATAGGGATCACAAATTTAAACTTAAATATAGGATTAAATAATTCTGGTAAAGTATGAATCTGCAGAGACGTATTATATTAAAAGGGAAAATGTTTTTACTATCAAATTTAATATAAGTTGCGCGAATTAATATATAATACGAATTGACGTCGATATTAAGAAAAGTTTGTAAATACTAGGGTAAAAATAGAAAATATGTCTTGCTGGAACGCAATTGGTTAAATGCTTTAAAAACAACGAAATACAAGACGTACAAGTTGCGGTCGTGTGCAACGGACGGGTGTTGACGGTGCTTCTACCTGCCGCCGCCCGCTAGCCATCGTCTAACGGGTATACAGGGTGATTCTAAACATGTGCGAGAAACTTGAACCACGTATAGCTGAGGTTAGTTAACACCTAATCATTAGTAATTTAGTAATTAATTCGGCTCCATTACATGTGTATGAAGCTTTAAAGCTTTTTTAAATCAATTCATAAAAATGTAAATAACTTTTGTTTCTTATCCAATTTTGATAAATTTCGTGGTTGGAAAAGTTAATTTCCAGTCGAGAAAAATATACTGTTGTGTGTGAAATCTGATTTAGAAGTGAAACTAGGAATTACTAGGAAATAATTAACAATTTATTGCGTAAATACCTCTCCTGTTGATTTACCAAGGGAAATTGTATTTCGGGCAGCGAATATAAGCAATATCGTGTGTTTATTCGCGCAACCGTGTAGCAAAAATATGTTTTCAAACTTTTTATGTAACTGAAAGACTCGGATCTTTAGCAACTAGTAAACTTTCCGACCGTCCTTGGTAAATCTTTCTTATTAGAATAGCTTCCTAACATTGATTTTCAAATTTCGTTAAACATTCCATCCAGCTACGAATTTAATTACGGATTAGCAATTCTGTTTTCTGAATCAGTCGGTACTTAAGGATTTGGTTACGCATCTGTGCATTTTATCTCTGGATCTATATGGTCCTAAGCAGGGGACCCATAAATAAACAGACCCGCACTTACTGCCCTCCCGTATGTGCTGTTTCATGTTTTAAATTACGATTTTATCATGGCGGCCATCATCGAGTTGCCCAGTTGCTACATAAATTACTAACTTTCGGCCGTTACATTACACTCTACTTAAGTCCTTGCGTTGCATATGTGTGCTGGTATTTAAAGGCTGGTTTACACGATCGTAATGTTCGTTTCAATTTTAAGGCTTGTTGGTAAAAGTGAAAATTTAATGCAGTGTAGAATGGCATGATTTTATGACTAAACAAACTTTTTTCAATGGAGGTAAAATAAATAATTCACGGGAGAACTGCCATTTCAATGTTTGCACTTACGCAGAAAAAAATATATTAATATGTTTTCGTTCACTGCTCGATATTAGTTTACGTAACGGAATTATGTTACTATCCGTTAACCTTTTTTATACAGTGAAAATGGGTAATTTTCAAATAGGTCGCGTTTTCGCTCTATCGATGTTCGTCATGTATGTTCACTTAATTGATGTAGTTTACATTTTTCATTTGAAAGGTATTTTAATTCTGCTTGTGATCCTTGAGTTTCATAAAAAAATATTCATCCAGAAAAAAATGACAGATGATTGAAAATAACAAGTTTATGGAAAAAGATGGCACCCGGAAAATTTTGCGATTTGCGGTCCGGATATGTTGTTGGCCTCGTCGAGAACAAGTGCTTTTCCTTATGGCACTTTCCTATAGCTCGTACCGTTCGGCCGCCAGGGACGCCCAAAGTCGAAACACGACGTCCAGCACGTGTCCACGTCATCGCAGCGGGTTGGTTGCGCATCGACGGCCGGTTCTAACTCCTCGGAGGGTGTACGGGGGATGCCGGCCAAGTTTTTATGCCGATTTTTACGTTTTTTTTCGACGTTTCGGCGTCCCCCGCGCCTCCTTTGGGGATGTTGAACCGTCATCGCCGGCCGTTGATGCGCCGCGCCGTGCTTATGCGAACAGATTGAACTCGCGACCGACCCGCTGCGATGAGGTGGACACGTGCTGGAAGTCGATTCGTGTTTCGACTTTGGACGCGCCTGGCGGCCGAACGGTACGAGCTACGGGAAAGTGTCATAAGGAAAAGTTGTTGTGCTCGACGAGGCCAATAACATTCGTAAATCGCAGAATTTTCCGGGTGTCTTTTTTTTCCATAAACTTGTTATTTTCAATCATCTGTTATTTTTTTCTGGATGAATATTTTTTTATGAAACTCAAGAATCAGACGCATAGTTGAAATACCTTTCAAGTCACTCGACTCCTTGCGCCTAACCGCCATTTGAAAATAATAAAATTTAAATATGGGCTAAAAAGCATGAGAAAAGAATATGTAAAAAAATTGACAAATACGTACCAAAATGACCTATTCGTTAAAAAAATAATAACAAAAACAATAGGTTGTTTAAGCAATATTTAACTCAGAATAAAAGAGTACTAAACGTTGATTATATGGGTATGGACAAGAAAAGCTTCGAATAGATTTTGAATACTTCATTGAAATAATTTAATAAAACTGTTAGTTAATACTTAACAAACTTTATGACGTCATTTTATTTATTTTTTTTTATTCTTTGATTTCAAAATGAATAGGAAGTGAATTGTATATACTCTTTATATTCTTTTGTTTTGGTTATCGAGTAGTAACTTATTAATGCGTTTATTACGAAAAATTAGATGTTGCAGATATTATTAGTCAATATAGAAGTTACGACGACGTCATAAATAATTGTATGGGCGTATGATTTGTTCATTGTATAGAGTTTCATTCTTATGTTTTAAATATTCGCTGGAGCCGGGAGTTCGTTCTAGACGATGTTCACTATATCGTGGTAATAAGCCTTTTTTGGCCGATAGGACCCTAACGGCTCTTCAAAAAAGGAGAAATTTCCACGGAACGTTTGTTTAGTATATTATTACTGAACTAACAAGCGGGGAGGAATTGTCTTGCGACAAAGTGTGCCAACTGTGGCCGCATACGTTAATTTTAATTAATTTAGATTGTGTAACAGTATTGCCAAGAATAGACTCATTTTCAAAGAGAAAGGTCCCTTTGCTTTGTGGGATTTTATTATCAAACTAATAGATGAGGAGGAATTCTCCTACGACGAAATAATCCATCTATGATGTCACCCAATTTGCTGCATTTTTATTAATGAATAGATCAGTATATTGCTTTAATGCTATTTTTTACACGCTTTTTGTTTCTTATATATCATAATTAATCTAGCGGTAGTATCGTTAAACTTTATGAAAATATATTTTATATTAGTCGCCTATAACGTTTGTGTTTAATACTGTTTTTCTATTAGAACAGGTTGTTTCCAGGACCTTCTTGTACTTTTGAATTTTATTACCGTAACATATACCAAGGAATTGTTCTACGACGAAGTGTTTTAACTCGTATCATCAACCTTTTCGATTTTTTTTACATTATATGGACTATCATTTACTTCAAATACTTAATATTATCGCCAGAGACGGACTTCTTACAGTTTTTGTATGTTAGCAGGAGAGGAAGAATTCTCTTTGGGAGTAAATATTAAGAAGTTTATTAGTCATTAGGAAACTAAGATATGTGCAATCTGTAACCTTAGAACAAGAGAGATGTGAAATACGAACAATGTGAAACTTTGATACCAAAGTTTATTAGGCTCAAATGCATAATCGCATAACGGCCTCTACTGCGTACTCAAAAACCCCATTGATGCGTTATATACTAACTACCCGGTGTTGCAGTCGAGTCAGCTCCATGTCAGATGATGATGATGTTAGCAGGAGAGGAAGAATTCTCCTATGACGAGGTGTTCTAACTGAGTATTTTCCTTTTATAACTCGATGCATGGTGACTCCATAGACAAACGGTTTTTCACCAAGTGACGTTGTTTCCAGAAACTTTTTGTTATTTAATATGTTATTACTGCTGGCAGATGAGGAGGGTCATACGAAAAGTATTTCAGCTGTGGTGTTACAACTTATTAGGGCTTTGTGATTTTTTGTTTTAATTAATGTACCATTATATTTTCTTTTTCGTGGACGAGGTAGGTTTTTTTTTACAAAACTTAATTGTTTCCAGGACTTTATATGCTTTGTTGTCAAATTAGCGGACAAAAAGGAATTACCTTGTGAAGAAGTGTATGTCGTCCTCTGTGGTGTCTTTTTTAGTAATACAGGGTGATTTATGACGCTGGGGAAAAACTTCACTAGGTGTATCTTATGAGTAATCAAAAAAAAACTTCAAATAAACATGTGTCCCCGAAAGTGCATCCTCGGGAAGGTATGTCCCCTCAAAGTTTAATAAATGTTGAATAAATATACAACTTTTAAAAAACGCTTAGGTACTAATTCAAAGCAAGAAGAAAGAACGTCTGGGGTTAACGTAAGTGTCCTCCATCGGCATCGGTACGAATGCAAGAATGATAACGTTGAGCAAGTGAACGCCTGATTGGAGCAAGCAGGATCATTTCTTATTTCATTTGCGGCATTCTATATTCGTTCCAACAACTGCTGCCGGGTTGCTGTTGGCACCGTGTACACAATTGCTTCATATGTCCCCACATATAACAGTCCAGTGGGCCTAAGTCTGGTGATCTTGGCAGCCAGGAAACAGGACTTCTATAGATAATCCAATTTACAGGAAAATGGGCGTATTACGACGTTGTAAGTGCTCTTGGCCTATGAGGCGGGCGCCGTTGTCCTGGACCATATATTTTGACGCAAATGGAGAGCCATTCTACCAATCCGAAAATTGTATTGCCGAGAAAATTTTTTAATCGATTTCTAGTTACGTGCAGATCAAGCAAGACACTGTTGAATATTCCACTCTAAATATTAACACTGAATCGTTGCTGAAAACGACGCTGCCTAATTGCACGTCGACCAGTAACGTTCATTGTGTCTACTGTTGATATCATCTTTTGTAAAAGTGGTTGCGTTTGACCACAACACATTTTACATAAAATTAATATTATTCAAGTTTTGATGTAATAACCACCGGCAAAATAATATTAGCTAAGGTGCATCTCTCGGATGCAGGGCTGCACGTATTGGAAATGGTAAGGGTGTAAGACTCGCTAATATTCGTCATACAAAATTTTCCGATAGTTCCAAATTACTTGCGTTACGTTGAGGGCTGACTGTGGAATCATTGACAGCATCTGTCATTTGCATGTTCGTCTTGAAATTTTACTTGTTGAGGAGGACCAGGTTTTCGGCGTGCAGGAGTTCCTGTTTCTCTTTTAGCGAATATATGCATATATGCTTTGTGATTCGGTAATCTGAAAATCGGGACTGATATTCTCTTAATTCCGTCAGAAAATCGACAAATAAAAATTATATCAGCATACTCACGTACTGTTACAAATAGAATTTTTTTTCACAGTCATCAAATAAAATAAGAAACCAGCCTGGTACGATTGCCCGAGTCGAAGTTGTACTCGTATACATTCAACATATAATAAACTTTGAGCACAGCTCTCGTAGAAAGCATTTTTAGACACATGTTTATTTACTGTTTTTATTTGATGTGCTCATGCACGAATCATCCGGCGAAGTTTTTCCCCAACTTTATAAATCACCCTGTATAGTATAGTAGTATTTCTTGTTGATGCTTATCATTAACGTCAAGAACAAGCTATTTCAGGAAAATGCAGGTGAAAACATTTTGTAGTTAAATAAGTGATTCGTTCATGTTTTTCCTATTTGTAAATACTTTTAAGTGGTGTTGAAATAGGGACGTTATGTGAAATTTCAGGCTTCCGCGGTTTGTGTCTAATGAAGTCATCTCTTCGGGCTTAAATCGCGTCGTCATTGAATTGATTGATGCGGACGTTTCGCTAACCACTGCAGGTAGCATGATAAATGCCTGCATCAACTTGCAATAGTTAGCAAAACGTCAGCAGCAATCAATTCAACGACCACGCGGTCAAAGCCCGAAGAGATGACTTCAGAGGCACGTTATATTAAGTTCCTGTAATTTTTTATTCTGCAAAAACCATTTTCAGGTTTTCTTCCAGAATTTTCATTTTGAAGTGAATGGGAACGAGCCTCTATGTGAAGGTGTCCCTAACAGTTCCATTCTCAAAGAAAAAATTGCGGTGTATCTGTACAGGGCTGTATATTAAATTATATTTAAAATCTATCTAGAGCATGGATTAAAAATTGATACAAATTTATATTATTAACGTATTTTAGGCACGGGGCCTTACAAACTGCCAAAATTAATGTTAAAAACTCTGACAACCTAAAGTGAGTTATCTATTTTATGAAACAGTTTCCAGTGGACAACTCCTGTATTTTTAATGGGCTTGTCCTGTGTTACACATTTATTCTCATGTAACCAGTGACATTTATGTCTGGAACAATTAAAATATATCACACAGATAACAAACTGGAAAAACTGCGTCCGTGTGGTGCGTGTTAAAGGGTGTTGGTCTCGCCCCACGTGTGATGGCCGCTTGAAAAATTTAAAGCAATGCTGCTGATTGCCATTTTGAGCCTTGGACGAGTCAAAAATGCCGAAATCGCGTTTTATAACGATCCAGTCAGATCGTAATTTGCTTTGAAGCTTCTGGCTTTTAGTAAACAAGCGTCGTCGTGACTGTTTTTAAATACCTCCAACTTAAGAGCCACTCCGCTGATTATCACAAGAAAAATGTTGGCAGAGCACGAGATGTAGGCTTAATAGTAAAATTATCGGACCTCTTCCTTCAATGGGCATTAATAACGGCCGAAGATCCTTTTTACTTTCCCATACCTTATAGGTATAGGGTAAGTATTGAAATCATGAAAATTTTCGAAATCGAGATTTTAACGGATATATCCGTTTTGGGTCTCTAGGAACCCAAAAAAGTGGTTTTTAAAAAATGTCTGTCTGTGGGTGGGTACGTATGTACGTA
>JABXWE010012608.1:0-14661 GCA_014611495.1 Limonius californicus
ACTTTTTAACTATAATAGCCACCCCTCCGGATGCTTTTTTGGCGATTCTATCTTCTCGGTATATGTTATAACCAGGGATTTTAAAATTTTGTTCTGGGATTAAGTGGGTTTCAGTAACGCACATGATATCGACATTGTGCCTTGCTAAAAAGGCGATGACTACTTGTCTTTGTCGAGCTATGCCATCAGAATTCCAATTTGTGATTACTAAGTTAGAGTAGGTTTTGTGATTATTTACTAACATTTTGAAAGATTGAAGGGATTAACGATAAGACGAGGTCTTTTATTGACCCCAGATGAGGTAAGATTAATTGGATTATTTTTTGGATAATTTCATTGAGTAACGAAGACTGATCATTCCTTGAGTCGTTAGAGTTGTTGTCATGTTGAGAATTGTTCCAGGGTGACCTAAATTGGGTTTTATTACTGTAAACAAGGTTCGGAAATTCGTGGTTATTGACGTTGATTGGTTTGGTGGTAACTGTCTGGGATTTGGGTTGGAAAGATGTTTGTTGGTTTGATGGGCGGTTCTTAAGTAGGTTTTGGTAATGAGGACACCCCTTATAATTGCTCACCGCCACAATTAACGCATTGTGGTTTAATTTGATCAGATTTTGGTTGAGGGCATTTGGAGTAGTGATGTTCACCTAAACATCTCACGCATCTCGGGTTAAGCTTGCAAAAATTTTTTGTGTGTGCATAGCGTTGGCAACGAGTGCATTGAGGCAAGTCCCCACTTTTTCGCCGTTGCTCAACATTTATTTTGCAGTGGAAAAGATAATTTAATTTATATATTTGTTTAGCGTCGTCGGATTTATCGAGTAAGACTGCACATATGGGTATCGGTTTCTTTTCCCTGTTAAGAAGTCGTGTTACACTAATAGCTGGGTATTTCAAGGATTTTAGTTCATCAAGAATTTCCACGCTTGTTAGCGAAATTGGTAGGTTTCTTATGATTACGGAAGTGTTGGCGGATTCCGGATCACGATAGGTATGATATTTGACGGTGTTTTCGCTATCAAAGTATGCTGTAAGTGTACGAAGATCTTCGATTTTGCTTAGCGCAATCTTAACTTGTGTACCTCGAATTCCAGTTACAAATTCACCACTAACTTTTGATTTAATATCTGCAATTAATTGTTGGTAATTAATAGCGTCGTGTACAAAAATGGGCGGTATTCTTGGCTGTTTAGGTTCGTTCGTAGCATTCTTATCCTTCTCCACCTGTGGAGTTTCTTTCTCCAATAATTTTTCCTCACATGTTAAGGAAAGATAGTATTTATTTTGTTTGATCAAGGCTTCACTATCAAATGCGTATCGTTTGTTAATTTCGACAGGAGAATCATTAGGACGTTTTGTATTTAAAGGATTATTGCCTTGCGAGGACTGAGATAGGTCACCGTGATTATGTATAATAACATTTGGTTCAATATGTTCAGTATCAACCATTATGACATCGTTTGTAATATTTTCGCCTGACATGGCTGGAGAATTACGTCTATTTTTTAGTCTAAATTCTGTTAGTTCCTTAGACATGCCACGGAGATAAGAAATGGTAAATTGTTTTTAGTTGGCGGCTATCGCAACGCCCACAGGCGTGCGGCCAAAGATTTCGCACTACACAATGTGTCCAGATTGTGATAGCGCAGCTGACTTAGATATGATAACAATAAATTAATAACGATGCGTAAATCGGTTAATAATAATAATTCACTAATTTTGGGCACTACTATGACACTCACAACCGTCACGGCCGGCGTCCAAAATTTAACTCCAGATTACATTCTAAATGTTAATAATTATGGTTTAATACAAGGGTAGTTCTAATTAGAACGTTCGAACAAGAGGCTCGCCGCTCCTGACTTGCAGTATTTACTCTTCTAACCATAGATCTGCGCAGCCAGTGAAGTTCGAGTTTACAAAAATTACAAATTATAATTACACTTTAGAGTTAACAAGAAAGAAACATGGCAACTGGCGACTGAAGGTCGCTTTACGTTGCACAAAAGAAAAGGTTCAGCACTTTAGTCCAATAAAATGAAACCCCGAACAAGTTTTCACAACACAATTAACAATTTGTCCTACCTTAGTTTTGTAGCGTACGGAGTAGAGAGAGAGAGAGGCAGAACTGGGGTGTTCCTAGGTTCTTCGGGAAGCAGGCAAAATTCGCAAGCATGCCCCTGAAGACTGGATCACGATGGAGACGTTACGGGCCAGAACTTTCTTTGACGAAAAAAAAAAAGACGGGTACTTCGGGAGCTAAAATGTCCGCCGCTGTACGGGATTATCACTTGCAACGGCTCAAATGAGACTGTCACGGAGTTGAAGGCTTCTAATCCGACATAAGTCGAGAGAACAATTTCACTGAATTGTGTTTACAAAAAGCTGACACTCTGCTAATATTTTTAATCCGACAGAAGTCGAAGATTCAAATGCCTAAGGCAGAAAACGACACGATATACTACTTTAGCAGATGTGCTGCCAACAACTTCGTTTCCAAACACCACGTATGTTCAATCCAGAAGCTAGCGCTCACTTTTGCTTTACCTTTTTTGCCGTCGGCGCCGAGATGGTAACGAGGAACCGGGTAGAGCGAAGGTATTAAATCGACTGACTAGAAAACGCAACGAGAATCTCCTAGCAGCTGGAATATTTCATCGTATTGCGAAGTATACCGCAAGAATTCTAGAACAAAATCTCTCACGTGGAACTTCCGGCCATTCTGGCAACGAACAATTCCAAGAACTGATTTCGATCGGCATATCCAGACTAAACAAGAGGAACAATTGGAACCTTTCGTAAGTTTCGCAAAAGAAACCTCCCATAAATTACTCTTTGAAAATAATATAAATAGTAACCGTCTTAAGAGTGGCAATTAAAATAAAATTTAATTTCTATGAAGCGGCAAACTCAAACGAACGTTACAACCTTTCACTGATATAATAGGAACTGTTTTAATTTTGTTTAGTTTCCTTAAATGCCCCACTTGTGTTACCAAGTTCTGGTTCTTCATCGCATTTTCGTGCTCTATTTTCGTCAGATTATATTGTGAAGGATACAGATTTCAATAATATACACACTTTTATGAACACAAAGCCTATCTGGACAATTAAAGTCCACGGTTCTATTAGTAATAATTCGTCGGTCTCAGTAGAATACAATTTCGTCAGATTGCAAGACGACATCAGTTATTACGGCTTTCTTTAATGTAATAAATTTTTATGATATTATTATCATTTTACTTTTTCTGTTGCACGCCTTCGGGCGGTTTGCTTCTAACCCATAGAAGAGAAATTCATTTCAGCTTATGGCGAAGAATTTTTTTAATATAGCAGGTCTATACTATAGCTGCTCTTCTATTTACGGCTACTAGTTTTGCTATTAATACTGCTTTTATTAGCTAAGTGGATAGCATAGTTGAAACGGTGCCCTCCACCGAGAATACTGTGGAAATAATATAAATATCACAGAGCTTTCATAATTGCTCGAGCACTACTTCGAAATTCTGATATTTATCCGTTTTATGGATCTTGATGAGGCCTACATATGTTAGAGGTGAGGGGAATGACAATATCGAAAATAAAGCCTTTCTTTAATTTAAGTGTTTGTTTATCAGTACAATATCCGGTCGGTTGGCGTCGTCGAACTTATCGCTAATTTCGGGTCGATTCCTGTAAAGAAGAGGTAAGTGTGTAAATATTCGTACAGATTCAATAATTAATTTATGTTTCAGGGCTAGTTGTTGACGGATTATCTTAGCTACTTGGTTATGCATGTCCAAATACGTATTATTTGCTAGCATATCACATCTCGACGCGATGTCTTCCATGGTTTCGCCGGTCCGTTAACATTTTCTGCATTTACCTTTCACATCAAGTTGCAAAATGTGGTTTGCATAGTTGTGAGTGTTTTTTAGTTTGTTCGCGAACAGAAATCCCTCCATCTCTGTGTGTAGGTATCTGCTCCGGATGAAGTTAACAAAAGCATATTTATTAATAACTCCGCCATAGCCGGTCCCAAGCCCGCTTGAGAAAGGAGGAGGGAACATCTCTGAGCCAGGCCAGCACCCTACTTAGGGATGTAAAACTCAAATTGCTCCTAGAACCAGTAAGGAAGAGCCTCGGATTAGGACGGATAAGAAGATGACAACTTGTGCAAGACAACGAAAAAAACCAAAATGGAGAAATGATAACATCAGACTAGGAAGTTGGAATGTAAGAGCATGGAACCGAAAAGACCAGGAAGTGATTATGGAATTGGAAAGGAATAGGATAGACTTTTGCGCAATCTCCGAAACTAAAAGGAAGGGCAACGGTATAGTGCCATACCAAAGTTATGTTCTAATTTATAGCGGAGTAAAGAAAGAACAAAGAGCGAAAGAAGGAGTAGATCTTTTAATTCACAAAAATTATGAAAATTCTATCGACGAGTTTAAGTTTATATCAGAAAGAATATTGTGTGTCACGCTCAAAATGCAGAACACTAAATTATATATGCTTAGCATATATGCCCCAGACGAGAGTAAACCGAGAGAAGTTAGAGAAAGTTTTTATGAAACACTGGAAGATACCATCAACTTAATTCCACAACAATGTCCAGAGCTAATATTAGGGGACTTCAATGCAAGGATTGGTAATCACGTTATCCCAGGAGTAAAGCAAAGATTCAAAGAAAACATCTGTAATGACAATGGGGACATGCTCGTACAACTGTGCATAGAAAATAACCTCAAAATTAACAATACCTATTTCGATCACAAGTTACAATATAAATATACTTTCCAGAACACAAGGGGTCAACAATCTATGATTGACTATATTATATCAAACAACAAGATCCACCCAACGCAAATTTTGGATGTACGAACTTTGAACTCGGCAGACATCGGTAGTGACCACAGCTTGCTCCTGTGCAAACTTCGCATGAGGATACCAAAGTATAAGAAAAAAGAACCCCTGTATCAAGAAAGATTAAACAAAGACCTGCTAGAGGATGACAGCATACAATACTTATATAAAAGAAGACTGCAACAGTATATTAACAATAACAGTATATGCGATAATGATGATGTAAACTCAAGCTGGGAAAAGATAAAAACGAATATCACCGCTGCAGCAAGAGAAGCGTTAGGTACGAGAAAAATTAATGTTAACCAACAATCTAGAGACCGCGGTGGTCGAGTGCGAGAACGCATTGACCACTCGAGGTCACACTGAATTGCGCTTGTTCCGGCGTGGTTTCGAATCCCCGCTGGGGCGAACGCAATTCAGTTAGTTAAGTTTAGGGTGCATGCTGCATGAATGGTTAGTGTGTAAGGGACGCCCGCACCCCCCTGAAGTAATGCGAAAGCGGTTCCGGGGGGGGAACGGTAGTATAAATGTGTGAAAAAAAAAAAACCAACAATCTAAATATAAGACTCCCTGGTTCTGCGATGAAGTGAAGCAGATATCAGAAATAAAAAGGAAGGCTTACCTCACATACAAAAATACAAAAACTGCCGAAGACTACCAAAAATACCAACTTGTAAGAAATGAAACCAATTTACGTATTAGACAAATAAAAAGAAACTACTGGGAAGCATATACCAGCAGAATGCAGAAAGACTTCTACGGGCAGCAGAAATTAATCTGGAAAATGATCCGCAACCAACGAAAAGAAGTCAAAGAATATGTACAGACCACAAAAATAGATGAGGAAACCTGGGTCAAGCACTTCCAAAAATTATATGCAACAGATGAGGAAGAAATAGAGGAAGAACAACAACCAGTAAGAATCGTTGTTGAAGTGAGCGAAGATGAAATTATCCACACGATAAGAATGTTAAAGAATAGAAAATCGCCTGGGGAGGACGGTATAACAAACGAAATGTTGAAGTATGGGGGAAACAACCTGACCGAACAACTGACGCAGTTAATACAACAAATCTTTACTACTTCATGTATACCTGAGGAATGGAAGACTAATATTGTTATACCAATATTTAAGAAAGGGGAAAAACAGGAACCTGAAAATTACCGCGGGATTAATCTACTCAGCACAGCCCTCAAACTAACAACTAAGCTCATAGCGCAAAAGATATCCGAGCTTATAATATTACGAGACGAACAGCAAGGTTTCAGACTTGGGCGATCCTGCGTTGACGCTATCTTTATTGTAAGACAAATTTCCGAAAAAGCAATAGAATTTAATAAACCTGCATACTTCTGTTTCGTTGATATTCAGAAAGCTTTTGACAATCTTCAGCTAAAGTATATTTTGCAAATACTTGAAAATAATAACATTCCAAATGGCCTGGTCTCATTAATAAAGAATATATATACCGACAATTACGCAAAAGTTAGAGTAGAAGGAAAACTAACTGAGAAAATCGCTGTATTAAAAGGTATAAGGCAAGGCGATTCATTAAGCCCGTTGTAAATTTCGGATCCAAGCAAGAAAATTTGGGAAGTATCTTGCGGGTGGGTCTATCTAGCTCAGTGGTTCCCAAAGTGTGGATCTCGACCCCCCGGGGGCCGCGGGGAGATGTCCCGGAATAAAACAAAATGCCTTTTCAAGACATTTATTTTTGCCGTTCACAAAAATAAATCAAACTTAAAATACTGCAATTTTCAATAAATATAAAAATCTAAACATAAAAACAAGTTGTTTTTCAGAAACTAGCTTTCCAAATCTTTTTCTGTTTGTTGTATGACATTCACACTACCCCCCTCCACTCCCGAAACCGCTTTTCCATTACTTCAGGGGGGTGCGGGCGTCGCTTACGTACTAGCCATTCATGGAACATGCACCCCAAACTTAACTAAGTAAAATACTGTCGTCGCCTTAGCTGGGGTTTGACCCCACGGCCGATTGAGCCGCATTTCACTGTGAGCTCAACTGACAGCGCTTGTTCGCACTGCCCCATCGAGGTCCCTAGCTTTCCAAATCTGGACTCTGTATTCGATACACACACAATAATATCATTTTCAAGTTGGAGGCGATTTCTTACTTTTGTTTTGATGGCAGTCATAGATGAGCAACTTAATTCGCACAAATATGGTGTAGCAAATGTCACCAAACACTGTATAGCTTTGTCCACAAGCACGGGATATTCTTGCATTCTTTTGGTCCAAAATTGCTCTATCGTCTGGGAAAAGATGTGCTTCAACATTCCACCACGTGATATTTCAAAAAAATTTTTTTTTCATGTTTCTCGAAATTTAAGCTTGTTCAACGGAATTGTTTAAAAACGGATTCAGTATGTATCTGTAATTGTCATAACTCATAAAGGTTTTGAATTTCTTTGGAAAAACAGATAATCAGCTGTTTTTTTTTAAATTGTGCACACTAACTTACATATATACAAACAGTAGTACAGAATTTATCATATTGTCATTCTTAACTAAGTCTTCCATGAGTTCTTGAACGCACTGGAATGAATCAAACTTCTTTTTTCCAATTGAAGTTGATCAGAAATCAAGCTTCTTTATAAATCAAAAGTTCCGCGTTTAACTGGAAAACTCTTTTCAACACGGTACCCCTTGAAAGCCATCTTACTTCCTTATTATAAAGTAGATTTGCATATATAGAACCCATGTTTTTACATGTTTTTCGAAAAATACGAGTCTGTAATGCTTTTCCCTTGATGGAATTTACCACTTTAATAATATTTTTCAAAACACAATATATTTCAGAAAGTGAAGATTTTGATGTAAGGGCTTCTCGATGTAGAAAACACTGTAGCCATGTACGGCATTATCTATTTTAATTTGACAATAAGACCAGATCGATGCCACCGAGTCATCTATATATATATCAACGCATTGTTCCCACTCAATCTCTTACTTATTAGTATTTTGCATGCAAGTGTCAAATAAACATTTTCCGATGGTATTGATCTTTTGTAATACCATGTCCATTATTGTGTCTTACCAAATGCTATACATTGGGTACAGCTAGAAACATCCGTGGTTATGTCCGTCTGTAATGAGAAGTACGTGCACTTCTTAATATTTTCAACAACTTGTGTTCTAATATCTTCTGTCATGTCACTTATTCTTCTTTAGATAGTCTTCGCAAATTACGTACTGGGGTTTCTGGGAAATAACAGTAAAACCGTATTTGAAATATTCGTCGCTGTACAATCTATTTTTCTTTGTATTCTTGTCACTGCCAGAGGCGGAACATTTTAATGACCGTTTTAAAATTTATCTATCTTTAACAAAACGAGTATAGCTCGTACTTAACGTTAAATATTTGTTAACGATTTTGAAATGATGACTAATCTCATCGCGATCTGCTGCTTATATAAAGAAAAATGGATTTTCCAGATTATTCCAGTGCCATCTAGCACCCTCCCGAATATGGTGAACTTTTCGGAAACACAGAGAACAAATAAATAAATTGCTCTTCTTGGCAATAGATGGCGTCACTTGATCGTTTAGCCGCTGATTCTGAATGAAGTTGAGTACTATAAGTGGGGGGGTTGATAGAAAAATTTCGGCCAAAAGGGTATCACGCTTTAAAAAATGTTTGGGAACCACTGATCTAGCTCGTTGGAACCCAATTTGCTCCAAATAACAATGCCGAAGGAATATATAAATGCGGAGACGGCCCATGAATTGATAGTTATAGTCAGAGTTTTAGAATTTAACCTGGTATTTCGCAGTTTAGTAAGGCTGGGGTGATATTTCGCCTTGAATTCGTGTTCCAGCTCAGAGTAATTTAAACCAAGATGTTGGATTCCAAGATACTTGTATGTTTCATGAAGTTCCATCGGCGTTACGTTGGCTATTACTTTTTTCACCGTGGTAATACTTCCCCTGACATTTTATTAATATTATTATTAGCTGTCTTCTAGCCTTAGCTTTGGCCATATTTGCCGGGTATTGATATTGTTATATTGAAGACATATGAAAAAGATTTTATCTGAAGCTTTATTTTCCTATAGATCTTTTAATGACGTCACTCTTAAAATCTAGTTCGAAATTACTAAATATTAAAAAGATTTTGTGTTGAATTATTGTGTCACAGTCTAATGTTTAATTATTTTTTCGAATTAGTAACGTACTGAGCCGTACATGGTCATTCCAAACACAGGACTTTAAAAAACATATGTAAATAAAAACATATAATGAACAGCCATATGTGGAATGAGCATATCATTCATCATCAAGCGTTTCATAATGATATAATAAGCATTACGCGGTCTGGGAGCAGGTGAATGAAGCTCCTTTCTGTACAGATGCCCAAACTGAAAGCCAAGGAAGGAACGATTCAGCCACAATAACAGTCGGTGTAAATGACCTGGGTGTTAATGTGGAGACGACAGAGTTTGCCTTTTGAAATAACTTTTAATAGATAGCTTTATAACGCTTATTTTCATATTTTAGATGTCTTCAAAACTTTATTAGTTTGAACTAAATTCTAGACAGATTTCTATGACATCAGTTAAAACCTTACCAAATAACAGTTTATAGAAACATTTTAGGCTTTACAGTTTAACTACAGGCTCACTAGATCATTTCAAAATGAGATTCCTAGTTTTAACACAATAAGTTTTACTTGGAAGAATCTAATTGTCCCTTTCTGAAAAGTAATGTTTAAATTAAAAATTACTTAAATGCTCAAAATTTCTAATACATACATACATACCTACATATTATTTTATCTCGAACGGTATTTTGATAATTCCTTTTGAAGTCTAGATGGCGTTAATGGGTTCTTAATATTTTTTGCTTGCGTTTAGTTAATATATGAAAAGGATTTGAATGCCATTGAATTATGATTTCATTGCGGTATAAAAATATTATGTTGTATATTCAAAGACTATCCTTTGGGTCAGAAAATCCCGTCCGATTAACATCCATCTTCTTTACACGGGGTACTAACTTCTAACTTATTTGAATAGCTGCTGGTTTTACGCTTTGTCATGTAAATAATTAATATACAATACCCATAAACCTAACTACCGCGGAAGGCAGTATTAAGCATCTTCAAACACATTAACTTTGTGCACGTAACAACAATATATATATTTTTAAATTGTGGTTAGTAATTATAACAAACAGAGTATACACTTTTCAAACAGTGATAAATGTGTTTTGGACACATGTTATTGTTTTCATCAGTTTTATCATCAATATTAGAATATTACGCTGCTTGCCTGTAAGATATCCTAATAAGAGGTCAGCCTTTTAAGTTTTTACAAACGACCACTAGGTGGCGCTATTGAGATGTGTCATTACTACTTTCGTAAAATTGACATTTGTTAGTGCGAAAACAGTGTCAGCTTAGAAAGTGACTGAGTAGTTTGTTTACAGTGAGCGTTTAAAAAAAGCAATTTTGTGAAAAAATGGAAATTTCACGTGAAGGTTTTCGTTGGATGATTTTTTACGATTTTAGTAAATGCCTAACTCAACAACAATGCATAGAATCTCTTCATTTAACTTTTAGTAATGAAACATCATCAGAAAAGATTTTACTATTGGTTTGCAGAATTTCATCGTGGTCGTGCGTCCGTCAGTGATGAATTTCGTGAAGGTCGACCAAAATCGGTTGTTATTCCTAAAAACATCGACGCTGTGCACATGATTGAAGGACAGCGGCATGTGACTTACAGTGAGATGCTCAAACAATTCGACCGAGGAACTGCAAAATCCGTATACAACATCGTAACAGTTGACGAAACTTGGATATATTCGTATGAACCGGTAACTAAGTAACAATCCACTGTTTGGGTGTTCGAAGATAAACCGAATCCCACAAAAGTTATTCGTTCACGAAGCACTTCCAAGAAAATGATCGCTTGTTTCTTCGGTCATACTGGACGTTGAATGGTATACAACAATTTGTTTGCCAGAAGTCATCGACGAAATCAGGAAAAACAACCGAAAACGTCGCATCAGTCTTCATCATGACAATGCCAGCCCTCACAAAGCATGTCAAACAATTGCTTAAACTAGAAAAACATCGAATTAATGTCTCATTGCCGGTATTCACCTGAATTAGCGTCTAACGACTTCTTTGTGTTCCCAAGTGTCAAACAAAAAATTCATGGACAGCGAATTTTATCACCTCAAGAAGCTGTTGAAGGCTTTTCAAACACCATGCTTTGGAGATACTAACTTCAGAGTGGAAAAAATGTTTCGAGAATTGATTTGAACGCATGCAAACGTGTATAAATCTCAAAGGCGAATATTTTGAAAAGCAATAAAACCGTTTGTCCAAAAATATTTTTTTCTTTCCTGGTTTTTGTAAAAACTTAAAAAAAAACCTCGTACTACGCGATTGGACGGCTTTACGATTGCATGTAGTGCTGCCACTAGAGGAGACAAGAAGAGAAATGAAACAACTCTTATCTCGACAAATTGCGAGACGAGAAATAAAGTCAGTCTCGTTTCGTACGATTAATTCCTCGTCTCGTCTCGACTCTCGTGCGGGGGTCTCGAATTTCTCGTCGAGAAATTAGCATCTACATTATGTTTTTTAAAATGTATAGCTGAATTCAGAGAGAACTCTGATGTCTTCTGTGCCCATTATTATTTCTAGGAAACAGTAGCTTTATTACTATTTCCTTCAAGTTTTATTAACCTCTCAGAGATTATATTTTAGCATTCATTTTCTTTTGCTGCTCCAAGTTGTTTCCTGTGGTTCAAGTTTTGACATTAGTATTTGGTAGTACTGGGAAGGCTCTTGGGCCCCATCTACACAGTAGTCTATTTTCGGTCTTCCTTTCTTTTGTGTTGTTTTGGTTAGTTTTAGTTGCTCCGTTTATTATCTTTTGTATCGTTTTGTCTAATTCGCATCCTCTGTAGTTGGCTGCGCGAAGTTTGCCACAGTTGGCACATTTTGGTTTGCTGTTTTTCTTTATTTTGCGTTCTTTCGTGTGCAGAATCTTTGAGTGTATCCATAAGTTCGGCATTTCTTACATTATATTGGGAGACTTCTTCTGAATTTCTTAGAGGTTTTATTTCAAACTGTATAGTATTCCTTTTATCTTATATATTTTTTAATGTTTTTATCGTTTCTGAAGCTTATCATAAACAGCGGAAGAGGTTTCTTCACTTTTCTCTGCAGAATATTAACGGCTGCTATTATTTTGTATTACCTTGGCAATATAAATACTCTACTATGTTTTTCGGAACGCATAACGAGTGTAGCTTCCCTGCCATGACTTGTTGTTTGTTTCTTGTTTGTTTATTTTGGTATGAGTGCCAAAAGTCCTTTTTTCAATTTTGTTAATCGTTTATATGCTTCTGGACACGCTACGTACATTTTCACTTCCTCGCTATTCATCATAAATGCTTGTAATGTGAACTTTTCTGACTTTAGTTCGCGTTGCAATGATCATAATCTTTAATTACGCTATTTTTACTGCTTTTTCTTTTTGGCTGTTTGTATTTTTGCTGTTGATGTGGTGATGTTACCGGTGGTGTACTCCTTCTCATTTTTTTGATATTTTTCTTTTCCTTTGTTACCCATTCCGTTTCTCTGATGAGTTCATCTTCATCAGTATAATATTCTTTTTCTTGTTGTTGCTGCTGTAATAGAGAAACATTTTGCTGAAATTCAATTCTTGTATTTTTCTCTTGTTGCCATGCGTTGTACATACTAATTTCATTTAGAGTTTTATATTTAATTGCAATTTTTTCTTATTTATCTGCCATTGCATTAGCTGGCGTCGATGTCGTTAATATCATAATCTGCGACACCTAACACCGGTATGTAAATTTTAGCCGCGTCGTCCCGCTAAGGCTTGCACTTTTCCCTAGCACTTTACTTTATTGGAGCACGGTCCAATACGCCCTTACATTTCGAAACTTAAACAACTGCTGCTGCACACTGCTGATGATTGTCATATTTCAATGTGTATGTAAACGTCACATGCCCAAAATTGTATATTAAACGGTAGCGAGTACTGGCTACAGCTAGATAGTGGGTTTCCCGTTTTGCAGGAAGAATCACATTGAATCGCTCTTGTAGATAAACCTTTCAAACGTTAAGAAGCTAAGACGTTTCAAGGTACGACAGCTTGTTTACAATATGTAGCATATCCCTTGGGCCATACTCTTTATATGGCCTGTTCTACTGCATCATCAACAGCCTGTATTGCCCCATTGTTGGGCATTGGTCTCTTCTCTGCCATCGGTCTCTTCTTATCGCTAAAATAGAAACACGAGAGTATTACAGTTTAACATTTAATCCGAACGAAATTCCAGAGAAGGTTTTTAGCATTAAAATGACCCTGTTGCAAGCTGGATTGGGAAATTTTGTGTGTGATGGGTTGCATACAAGTCCTATTTATATTCTCTAAATCGGTTATTTACATGCTCGTAAAATATCTAGGCATTACAGCAAATCCATTCCGAAAGGTTGGATGTCTTAGAGTTTGTACCATTAAAATACTCATATTATATATATATATATATATATATATATATATATATAAATCCTGATATCAATATTGCGTCCTTTCATAACCCAGTCTTATTGCGTCCACTAGAAATACTGCAGTTAGACAAAAGATTATTCAAGTATATTACTCTCCACCAAATATCAGGTCGATCGCTCCTTTTAAAATTTGTCTACGTTGCTTTAAGTGTATATTTTTTTTTCATATCGCATACCTTAGTGACTCCTTTCATTCTGCTAACATTATTGCGGCCACTGTATATTTTTTGTACAGTTTCCATACCATCTCACGCACATTACTGCATCCACCATGTTGCCTGATTTCCTGACCATTAATGTTCTAAAAATAGCTTTACTTACACTGCATACAGTAAACTAAAGTACGTGTTCTCCATGGGCAGGCGTAACTTGGGCCGAAATATACCTGCGTAATCCTCTCATTAGTTCGCAAGCCTTAAGTATACCCGTAATTTGCGCAGAACGGTAAAGATTACCGATAAGCGTCGTTATCAACCTTGCTTAAATCCTACCTGTAAAATGCGCTGGATTGTTTGTTGTTAGCTTATAGATTATTGACCACCACATAATTAATATACTGATCATTTCAAATAAAACAAAGATTAAAAAAAATATCCGTATATTTGGCCCACTTCGTCTGGATTTAAAAATGGTATCCCAAGTCGCTTTCTTTATCTTTATATTGTACCACAAGTCCAAGTTCTTGAACTTTTCTAAACCAGGTCTGGGCCAAGTGAAATCTGCAGTCAATAATTTTTGTTTCCGACCAAACGGCTGTAACTGCATTATGAATTCCCTTCTCAAAATCGGATGCTATAATTTTTGGATTTAAATTGAATCCTAGTTCCAACGCTCACTTTTCTAAACTTAAACGAATCTATAACGAGCAATTGTACTCCGCGGTTACTTGCGATAGCTTCCATTTTTGGAACTAAGTTTTATTTTATAATAAACATTATGATTTGTTATCGGTTTTAACCCCCCTTTTACACAGTTTCTAAAATTTTAGAAATGTGGATTAGGCTATATCATTAAAGTTTGATAACGATGCTTATCGTAATCTTTACCGTTCTGCGCAAATTACGTTAAGAATTACCAAAATTGTAGAAGTCATCAGCGCAAATTACGTATCAGATTAAAGGGTCAGGTAAAATTCGCAAATTACAATCGCCCTTCTCCATACACATTTTTGATATATTCGATTATATGCATTTTGTGTTGCATTTTTACCTTGTCAGGCTCCTACTCTTA
>JABXWE010012609.1:0-39365 GCA_014611495.1 Limonius californicus
AAGTTATTCCATATAATAAAAATCTTTGCTGGTTTAAAGTTACTATTATAGCGGTTTTCTTTATTTCTGGCTTTTCCGGCTGACGGAAAAACGAATTTCTTTCGGCGAAACGTTTTATCGTCTAATGGGCCACCTACATATCGAATTTTATCAAGTTATTCCAAATAATAAAGAAACTTGCTGTAGTTAGAATTATTTTTATAGCGGTTTTGTTTATTCCCACCGCCCTCGGCTGACGGAAAAACGAATTTCTCTTTGCCAAACGTTTTGTCGTTTTATTGGTCACCTGCTTATCAAATATTGTGACGATATTCCAAATAATAAAAAACTTGCTGGGCTATTCGTATTGTAATATGTATATTACGCCCCGCCGCCCCCATGTTGTGCAAAATGAAATTTTTGTGTCCCAAGCGTTTGCTTCTTGTTCTGGCAAGTTGTACGTTAAATATTAAAATGATATTGTAAAGGATAAGGATTTTATAGGCTCATTACCTGCAGTGTATAATTGCCAATTTATGACCACGACTTTATTGAGCAAAAATCTTTGCTGGAAATTTGCTAGGATCACGCCGGCACCATATCGCCATTTACATTAGAGGTCTAGGTGTTTATTTGCCTATGCTATAGCATAATATTAAAATTGACAACTTATTAGAGTTAATTCCTTTATACAGTGTTAAATACAAAACTACTGGTACACTTGTTAATTTAAAATGTACTATTAAATGTTAACTCGAATTTATATTTTTTTGTCATCTATGTTATTATAAGTGTATAGGCAATCAAAATTTCAAAACAAAGTACAGTAATGGTGGTTGCCTATGCGCTTATAATAGTATTTCTAAAAGAAAAGATTTAAATTGTAATATCGGATAATACAATTTCATTTATTAAATATTACAGGATATGCATAATTAACAGCAACCAATAATACACTAATTTGTTTTGATTTGTTGGTTGCCTAGGTAAAATCAGGAATTCTTATTGAAACCTACTATACTAAACTTAAAGATCACTCTATATACAGTAAAATATAGAGCAAAAAATTGTGTTTCCTTTTAAACAACGTGAAATTAAATAAAGTTTTATATTATAGATGGAAATTCTCTTGCGTCATCTACAGAACCGCAATTTCAAATTTTCTATTGGCGGCTTTGGAAATTTGCGTTACAAATTCCTTACAAGTGTAAGTATGCACTGTTACGTAGTATTATTAAACGTATTTTAAATACTATTTCGAAATTTTCTTTCAGTTTATGAGAGTCGTAATAACGTATCTGGTAATTATAATTCAGTTTAATCAATCATTCAATAAGAGTTAAAATAGTACTTAGTTTAATTATTACGTATAAGCACAGGTGTTACTATATGGTGGTTTTATGTGTACTGTATTTATGATAATAAACGTGTAGAAAACTATTTGTCAAAGTTAAAAACGAAGCATCTATCAGTTAAATAAAATAGAAACTGCGATTGCAATGAGTTGAGCAAAATAGGCTAATCTAATAGACAATAGAAAATAACAGGCAGGAGATGGTACCCTACCGACTGCGCCATGCGGTAGCATGTGATAAAACTAAGAAAATCATCTTACGTGATTTCTTAGCAAACATACTAATTAGCTTATAAATCTGAACCCAAAAAATAACACACAAAAGTGTTAACAATTGTGTTCGAAGTTAAATGGTGCACTTATATATGCATAAGAAGGCTTAAAATAGGAGTTCTATATCATTAAATAAGGAAAATAAAATGAAACTCTGATATATAACGTAGTTAAAGGTGACACACCTGCCTACAAATAGTCAGAAGCAGCATTCGTCTTGCGAATTTTAATAATTAATTATAGTTCAAATTTGTGAATTGATAAAACTGTTTAGAAGGTTTGATTATGATGAATTAATAAATACGTTTAATATTTATTCTGTATTAACATGCAACACACTAATAATTTTTATAGACATACTTCATTAGTATTATTTTGCAGAAAGACCTATTTTTAAAATATGAGCAAGGGATCTGCTAAGATGACTCCCCTTACTAATTTTGCGCGGTATATTATAAAATTTGTATATTTAGGAAGCTGAATTTATGTACTTTTAAATCAATCGATCAATACTTCCGAATCATGTTATTTATAATTGCAATATGTTTATTATTTTTAGCTAAGAAAACCTAATACACCTGTGGAATTTATTGAAATTATTATGTTTTTACTTGTATATTGATATCAATTCCAAGTAATAAGTAAAGAAAAAATTATCTGTTCTTCTCTTTTTCTTTTTATTATAGTATTAGTGTGTGATAATTGCAATTAAACACTATATAATTTTTTAAAAGCTAGTTTTATATGAAGTAATTCACGAGTGAGTTCGATCTTAGCCATTCCAAAAACAGGCAATCCAACATTTTCATATAAAAAATTTGTTATGAACGGAAAACAGAAGGTATGTTTTCATATGATTCCGATAATATAAATTTGGCCATTAGACTAAAATAATCTAATATACCAGGAGCGTTAAAATTTAAACAGAAATATTTAAATTAGAACTCCATCTGAAGATTGTCTCAAAAATTAAATTAATTGAAGGTTACAGCTACTATATCGGAAAGTTCTGTTCATTTTAGTATGGAAACGCACGTAAATGTTACTGAAACTCTTACAAAAGTACGAGCACAATATGATGATCAATGTCTTTCTAAACGTCGGCTGTTTTACTGGTCAAACTCTTCCAAAGACGGAAGGACAAAGAAAATGTTAATGCCCCTATTCAGCAAGACAGACGGATAGTTCTTAAAATTTCTCAAATGTTACAAATTATTGCAGGAAGTGTCGTAGATATCATAAAACAGTTGCGGGGGGATTGCGCACTTGTAGCTCGGAGAACACAAGTTGAATCGTTTGCAAATTATTTCTTCTTTACTGCAGCGGTACAAAAGAGAATGAGATGCATTTTTGGGCTCAATTGTGACAGCTGATGACACCTGAGTACATTATTTTATTTTTGAATTAAAACGCGCAAGCGTGCAATGGTGTCACACCACATATCTAAACCCAAAGAAATCAAAAGCGTTGTTATCAACTGGTAAAGTAATGGCAGCATGTTTTTCGGATTCTCAGAGGGTGGGTTTTAAAATTTCCTTACAGAAGGTCGTACAATTAATGCATACTGTTATTCGACACTTTTTCGAGATACACAGAAGAGAAGACAAAGTATGATTTGTTTTTTTCCAAGATAATGCTCGCCTTCATATATAATCGTGAAAAATTAGTTCTAAAAGCAAACTAAAGGTAACACATATTGCATATAAGTAATAAACGAAATGGCCATTACCTTAAAGGCAGACGAAGCGAAAATACATTAAGTGCTATCAAAATATAAGATAAGACTACGCACTAGGTACTAAATATTTAATGTGTAATTACTGAACAAATTTACTTAGTAGTATTGGAACATCTTAACAGTTTATTATGATTGGAAATACAATGTTAGTATTATGTTGATATTGTCAGTTGTAATGAGATGGTTTGGTTTAAGACTATACATATTTCATCTTCCAGCTATATTAGTTCGTCGCCAATTTTTTACTTTTGCCGTTTGTGGGGATTGGCTCCATACACTATTCGCAAAAATGGAACTAATTTTGTTTTGAAGTTGTCTTTAGTATATATTGCGTATAGTTATGTGTTGGGATTGCTACTTGGTAAGTGAATTAAGTGAAAATCAGATTCCTTACGAAAAGTTACGATTCCAGAAGTATGATCTCTTCGTCTAGTACTTTTCATAAATTTATTTCTTTTATACTGAGCGTCCCAATTTCTACAAGTATTACAATATAATTAACCCCTGGAGATGTGTTATAAAGACATTTCAGGTGTTTAAGGAAAGTCTCACTCTCAAAGATGATTCTGTTAATATAGGCAACACAGCCAACATCTAAGTACGTTGGTAGCTGTTCCAATGGTTTGGCTATATCCAGAATCGAACTTGACTTTTTTGGCATGCACCAAGCAAATTTATCTCGTCACTGCATGATGCATCTTGTTTTATGCAAATATCTCCTAAATTTATTAATTTTTAGTATATGCTTCTCTACAAGCCTTAGTATTACATACGCAGTTAGTTCAAACGAGAGGTGAATACGTAATACATTTTGGTATTGTACTTGGTAACGTTGTAACGATAGCATTAATATTTGGAGCTCCATTACGGACAGCAAACTTGTATTCATACATTGAAAGCATTAACAAGGTATGTAATTGTAAACTACAAATGACTGATAAATATTTATTGTTAACTTTTTAAAAATAATTGTTCGTTGATCAGTTTTACTTAAATTCAATTATTAATCTTGAGCGGGACATATGAAACGAGTATTTTCGATTTCTCAAAGGTTTTAAAAATAATACTAATTGCATGACGTCACAGTTCTTTTTCTGGGGGTTGCGGATGTTTTGCTGGCTGGCCTAAGTATGGCTATAGTTATGTTTATAGGATAACCTATAATTGCTTCGCATCATCAAGATTATTACGTATGTTTTCTAAACTTATTATTTTTGTAATTAGTTCGATTTTCTGGCTTTAAATTTGCCAGTTCCAGTAAATATCAATTTTAATTAATTTTGCCATAATAATCTGTATAACAGTGACTACTAATTGAATATTGCATTTTACTCTCTCTTATGTACAATAATAGCATGACGTAGAAAAAGTTACAAATAAATAACACGGGTTAAAGCACTATGACGTCACAAAGTGGGCCATATAATGGTTTGAAGTCGACCAACAACTATACTAATTATGGTGATATAATTCTTACAATACGTAGTCGATTTAGTCAGGATATCAATTACATCAATAACATTGAAATAATTAAAACTGATTTTTTTCAGATCGACTCGATTCTTGTAATAAGCGATTCAAAAAAGGCAAGATATGCTTCAATAACAGCACTTTCAATACTATTTTCAGTAATTACAATACAAAGCACCGTATCTTTGTACTTTATGGCAGTTATAAATCCGGCATATGTATTACATTTTCTACCGGATAACCTGCAGCAAACTTATGCTGTAATAGTATTTGAATGTCAATATGCGCATACAGTTTATTGTGTACTAAGAAGAATCAGAATAATTAATAGCTGCCTACAGACAAGAGGCGATTTGCAACCACAGGAACAACAAACAAATTCACAAGTTGGATCATCAAGTCAAGAAGATTCGGCATTTGGTAAGAATCGATCTGGTAATATGGTTAACCTAATTTTCTGCTGTAAATATTAATTTTTGATACAAATTATACAATACAGCATGTAACAAAGGTATAGAAAATATATTATATACCGATTAATTCATGAGAGAACTAGCCTACCATTCGATAAATAGGCAACCCAAAATACATATCACAATCTACTGGGACATTTACATTTTTATTGAAGGTGCTATGAGGTATCAGGTCGTCCACATTCGTTACCTGTTCACGTACGATTAGAAGGGTTAATCAACGTTGTCTCTGATCTGTACTTGGATGGGTGACTCGAAGGTTGCCTTAAGGCGGCGTCTCTTTTCCACGAGGATTGGCGACTATGGGAAAGTAGATGAACAACCTCCTTTATGGGGAAGGCTCTGCTCAACAATGGGATGTTGCGGGTTAATAACAAAAAAAAACATGAATCTAGAGATTCTTGTTTAGTATGTAAACTATCAAGTAAATTGTCAAGCATAACCAACAGGCATCTCTGATTTATAACATTGACAATAATAATTTAAATATTGCAGTAACGTGCGACGCGTATTTTAGGTTGCCAATTTGTAGCCGTTATGGGGAAGGCTGCAAATAAAAATTTCTATATTGCAGTATCATGTGATACTTATTTTGTGTTGTCTATTTGTGGTATGGTTCGCTCGTACTCTCTCGTGGATCACCCTGTATACTGATGTCAATAAAAATTTAGTTATCAGAGTATCTTGTGATGTGTATTTTGGATTGCCAATGTTTGGAATGGTAGGTTCGTAATCTCCCGTGAATTACCCTGCATATGATTTAGGTAGCCGTTTGTTCACATCTTCTGTTCCTATTCTTCTAATAGTAAACATTGCCACTGTGCTGGCGCTCCGTTTTGTTGAAATTGTATTCTTGAATCTTGAAGATCTGGACAGCATTATCAATAAATATAATTTTAAAATCTTGAATAAAATTAAATTCATGTGAATTTATTATTAAGTAATATTAAACATATTAATATGTTGATGGACCCGCTTACGACAGAAATAATGCTTTAAGCTAATTGTATAGTGGTAAAAGTTTTGATTTCTATGTACAAGTCTGAAGTGAAATAAGGAAGGGTTCCAGTTACTTCAAAGTTTTTGTTTTTTATTGCAATGGCATAATAGAACTTGTACCACATACACTAACGCTATTATCGCGTTGAATACAGAAATCTGTCAAAAAATTAGGACCTTTCAGGATTTGAACATAAGCTTTTGCACGTTCGTAATATCTATGTTCCAGTTGAAAAATATGAACAAGATATGTTTTAATTCAAATATGGTTGTAATATTTTAATTACGAAACAAAATGTATTTGTTAAGATAATGTATTTTCGTATTTTTTCTGGTATAAAAATATTATAGGAGTACTTAAATACAGTTTTAACAGAATTATGTTTGAACTTCTAATCTCAAAGCGGGGGGGGAAATAAGTTAATTCTGTAATAATACAAAAATATAATATTTTTAATTCATATATATGTTTTTGGTATTTTATATTACAGGAAATTATACATAAATTTCTATTAAAATGAATGTTAAAGCTAGAATATGGGAGCATCCACATTATTTATTATATTTATACCATACCCTTTACCCTGTATGGTAGATTCACTAAGAAAGTTTAATACTCGTTTTAGACCAGTTGCATAACGAGTTACGAACCCAATTTTCTAGTGAATATGGATTGCACTTGGCAAAACTTTATAGTTTGTTGTGTGATGCAGCAGACAGTATAAATAAGTCGTTTGACTACACAATAGTGGTAAGACTTGCAATTCAAGTAATAAATAGCTATATTTTATGTGAAGTTTCACGCTTCTGCGGTTTGTGTGAAGGCATTTTTGGGCTTAGGCCACGTGGTCGTAGGATTCATTGATGCTGATGTTTCGATAACCATTGCAGATAGCATGATGAAAGCGTAATGATTTTATTACCGTTTTATAATGCTACCTGTAACGGTTAGCAAAACGTCAGCATCAATCAATCATACGATGACGCGATCTAAAGCCGAAGAGATGACTTTATTAACTATATTTATTTAACATTATAAACAATACAGATACGTTGGTTTTACTTTACTGTTCTTGCAGATGCTGATTATGAATTGTCTGTTGAGGGTTACTGTAACGATTTACTTCCTAATTTTTATGATCTTGCAAAAATATCCATTAGGAAGTATAGCCACTCAGGTGTTTTGGACAATTTTTGATTTATTTCGGTTGTTCATCGTCGCACAACCTTCTAATAAATGTTTGACAGAGGTTGGTAGTCTATGGTTTTAACGGAAGGATATTGATGACGACTGTATGTTTATATTTCAGGTAAATAATATGTCCACTATAGTAAGCAATCTGCTTGGAGTTACTAATAATTATCCACTTGGATTTAAGGCACAAGTAAGTAATAAAAATGAATCGAATTTTGAATATTTTATTCCTAGTGATTCTAAATGTTTGCATTTGTGTAACAACCGATTTCCATTTATTTAAAGTCTGAACCTTTTAGGTTTGGAGTCGTTGGGCTGGTTTGACACAGTTTTCCATTCTTTACAGCCTTGAGCCTTTCTTTTCAGCTCCATATGATTGTTGCTTCCCACGTCTATCATTAGGTACTTGGTTCATCGACTATAGTCATGGTCGTCCTTCTTGCTGCTATCTTCTGTCCAAGTATTGTTTTTAGTAGTTTCTCCCCTCTTAAGATAGGGTCTAGTCTATTAACAGGTCCCTTCTTCCTTGAATATGTCTTCACAGTCTTTTTTCGGTTTGAGCTCTTATTAATACTTCTTGGTTGATTACTTTGCCTGTCCAGCTTATTTTCATCATTCTTCTGTAGCACCATATTCCTCGGGCTTCCAACTTTCTTCTTTCTTCCGCGCCTATAGTCCATGTTTCGCAATTACACGTGACCGCAGTCCAGACGTAGCTTTTGCATAAAATTTGTATCAATATTTTTTTTGAGAATAGTGTCTTTCTTGCTTCGATCAGCATTACTGATGATGCTGTCCAGTTAAGGGAATTCTTCAACCTGCTGTATTATTTCACTTCCTATAGTTATATCTAAGTGATTTCGAGTACCTCATTTTGTACATATCATTATATTTGTTTTCTTTTTGTTGGGTTTCATATGGTATTCGTCAATCTACATTTCTTTATTTTTTCTTATTCATTTTTCTATTAATATACTAATTGCTAAGGTAGTTTCCCTTGTTTCAACTTTCTTCCGAACACCAAACTGGTCCTCTGATAGGTTTCCTTCTATCGTGTTTTCCATTCTTGGGTATATACTTTTTGTGAGTAGGTATATTCGATATGTGTGAAATCAGACTGATCGTGTGGTGGTCTTCACATTTTCTTGATAACGATTATTTTGTTATTGGTACTGGCATGCTTTTCGTGAAGTTAACAGTTATGTGTTCTATATCATATATTTCGAACAAAAGTTTAAATGATAATTGTTGGGTTTCTTGGTTAAGGCAAGTTAACTTTTCTTTTAGTGCTCCAATGAATTCTACTCTTAGTATTGAGGCTCCTTCAATTTCCTGTTGGTCTTCTACGAGGTGTGTTCAATTGAAACCTATCTTTGCTTTATACATAAATTGTTCAACAATTTAATTACAAATAATTACCGTTACTGTTAAGGCACCTATTCCATTGTTTTTTTAACTGACATATACCCTGCTAGAATTCTTGTGGTTGCTGGTTGAACTCTGGTTCTAACTCCTTTTTCAGCGGTCCAAAAAAATGGAAATCGCAAGGCGATAGATCCGGCCTAGAGGGTGGATGCTCTAATACCCTCCCAACAAGGGTCCTTCATGGTCGAAAAAAATATTAGAATCACCTTGCCTGCTGAAGGTTATGCTTTAAACTTCTTCATCGGTGGTGGTGAACTTGAATGTTTCCACTGCATCGACGATAACTTACTAGATGGCTGGTAGTAATGGCACCAAGTTTCGTCACCAGCAACTATTGATAGAAGAAAGGTATTACCATGTTGCTTATAGCCTGTGACGTACTGCAGAGATAAGTCCATTCGCAATCATTTTTGTTCATTAGAGACGAGGAATCTATTGCGAACAAACTTTGCTGTCACCCAGATTACGAACAATACTATGGACGGATCCTACACTCGCACCAACAATTTCTGAAATTTCTGCAATTGAAATTCGACGATTTTCTCTAATAAGGCGTTTCAAACAAGCCATATTGTTTTCTGTTAGTGCAGTATACCGTGCATCTGGTCACGGCTCATCCATAGTCCCCTCTTTTCAATTCTTACATTTTCGGCACCATTCCTTCACAATTGGGTACGCAATACATGCATTTCCATACATTGCTTGCATTCGCATATGAATCTGCAAACGCTGTACGCTCTCAGAGCTTAAAAATTGTAGGACCGCATGCTGATCAAACTTGGACAGATTTTCAACAACAAACGCCATTTTAAAATCGAAGTTTTAAAAGTCAGAATCAAATTCAACCGCCAGAAATTTTCAACAACAAACGCCATGTCAAAATCGAAGTTTTAAACGTCAGAATCAAATTCAAACGCCAGAAACTTATTAATGTGCTGCTTAAAAACCCTACTTACATTGAAAAATCTCATTTGAATTAGTTGATCAAAGATGGGTTTCAGTTGAACAAGCCTCGTATAATGACTGCTGACATAATGTTCAATTTGTATTACGAAAAAAGGTGTTCTATACATATACTATCCCTATCTTTTCATGATATCTGTATCTTCTACTATAAGTTTTAAAATATGTCAAATCATGTGAAAATATGTGATTGTATAACTGCAAACCTTAAAAATCACTCTGTATGCAATACGATATAATAGAGCAAAAAATTGATTTTATTTTTAAATAACGTGAAATTAAATAAAGTTTTATATTCCAGATGGAAATTCTCTTGCGACATCTACAGAACCGCAGTTTAAAATTTTCTGTTGGCGGTTTTGGAAACTTGAGTTACAAATTTCTTACAAGTGTAAGTATGCTCTGTTACGTAGTATTATGGAATGTATTTGAATGCTATTTTTTAGTTTATGAGTGCTGTAATCACGTATCTGGTAATTATAATTCAATTTAATCAATCGTTCAATAAGAGTTAGTATAGTACTTAGTTCAATTAATACATGTAAGCACAAGTATTACAATATGATGGATCTATGTGTACTGTATTTACAATAATAAAAACAAAACAAAAAAACAATTAAAATTATTTGTCAATACTAGAACACAGAGAAGAACGCATCTTTCACTTCAATAAAATGGAAAATGTAGCTGCAATAGGATAAATAAAATAGGTTAGAATAACAGGCAGTAAAAAAAAAACATGAAGTAGAGAGTATCCTACCGACTGCGCCATGTTGTAGCATGTGATAGCTTAATTATATACAGGGAATTTTTCTTTTTAGTATACATAGCCTATGTATACTTTTAAAAGAAACGCGTCAATTTCGCCTATTGTGTAAAAAATAAAATTAATCTTTATTTAGTGTCAAACAATTGTTAGAAAATTTAAATCAGAGGGATGTGTAATAAATTCCCATAAAATAAAAACTGAAAGTAATCACGTTTTAACTGAAGAAATTAAATGAAATATTTTATGATACGTTGAATAATAACAATTAAAAAAAGTTTGCGATCGCCGGGAATTGAACTCGGATCAACTGCTTGGAAGGCAGCTATGCTGACCATTACACCACTTTGCCGCTGATGTATGTGTTTTGTACAAAAGAAATATAATGTCCACGCACCTTACGGAAACATCACCTTGTCAATTTTTGCATTTAACAAATAAGTCATCATCTGTGTCCTATATACAGGATGAAATACTTATTTAATATAAACACTGCATCAACATAACCTTCATACTCAAGATAATTCACAACTATAGTGACGTTTGTTTCTGATTTTTAGTTGTCGGTATAGTTGGTTGCATAAACAGTAGGCGAAATTGACGCGTTTCTTTTAAAAGTATACATAGGCAATGTATACTAAAAAGAAAAATTCCCTGTATAATTAAATATTAAACACTGATTATTAGAAAACTTTGCTTCATTCTTGGTTGTGGCATCACGATTGTGGGAGGGCGCTGGTGCCACAATACTTACTGTATTGCATGTATAGCTTCTACGTAAACAATTAGCATTAGAATGAAATCGTTTTTCACAATGACTACGTTTAACCGCAAGGTTATATTACTCCAAGAAAGCAAAGTAGCAAAACAGTTTTTTAATATCTTACATTTGATCTCGTTATCTTTTAATTTGTAAGCATGACAGGAAGGAAGTAAAGTTCATTTTGCTTATTTCACATTTAAATACATTTAATTAGCAAGTAGAAGTGAAAATTTGTAAGTGATAATGAAGAAACCGTGTTTCTACAATAATTTCTTGAAATAATTTAGTTGTTCGCCAACCATGGCTTACTATAGAAAAAAGCACCATGCCACGTAGGTTGCCTAAGTAAGAAGCTAATTTTGTATCAAGAACGCCAAAAATTTTTTTGGTATGCGATATGCTGGTATTTATATACCATAAAGATTTTATTTCCTTAAATAAAAGATCATTAAGACGATTGGAATCCACTGTATTGAAGAGGATTAGCTAAACATTTTTTTGTTATTCTTGTAGTTTGATATGAATAAACTACCATCTATTGTTTTATAATAGATAATATCTCCAGAAGCTACTACTTCTATTTCAGAATCAAATCGAAGCAAATTATCACAAAACATATTTTAGTGATTACTAAAGCAAACTATCATCAATATCTTGCATTACTATTTGTTTATAATTGCTCAGAACGTAAAAATGGACGAATTTATTGTTTAAATTAGAATCGTGTATGATCTACAGTTCTAGGTTTAGTTTGTGATAGGCCATTTAAAGACTGTTGTATTATTCAAATTCTGTTAGACAATAGGTTCAGCTCTTATCATTGAATTAAATCAACTTCATGGCGAAACATTTACCAGAGCTATTTAATAAATATAAAAGTAAGAGGATTGGTTAATACATCTGTATCTAAAAAGGAAAATAGTATAAAAAGTGGTAGAACGTTGTGTTTGAAGTTGAGTAGTGCATTTGTACATGCATAAGAAATCTTAAAATTTCGTATTTATATGTTTAAATATGGCAAATACAATAAAACTGCGATATAATGAAGTTTAGGGTGTTACGGTTCCCTACATATTGTCAGAACTAGTATTCGTCGTATTCTTGATCTACGAGCGGTTTTTCATTACAAATTATAAACTACAAATTATGGTACACCCTGAATTAGTTCGAATTTGTGAATTGCAACAAATGACTACAAGGTTTGATAATGATAAAATAATAAATACGTTATACGGGTATAAAACGGGGAAACTAAGGGCAGCATGGTGGGACCAAGAACGTAGAAAGGCAGTAGACAAAAGAAACGAAGCTAGAAGTAAACTAATCCAAAGACCCACAAGGAATAGAAGAGAAGAATACGAGGAACTGAGAAGGAACACCAATAAACTAATGAGAGGAAACAAGTCCACTGCTGGACTACCAAATACAAGAACTGGTACAATCACATGGAAAGAAAGAAGTTAAGAGGCTATATAACATACTCAGAAACAACAAACAAGACTTCCAGCCAAGGCCATCTATATACAAAAATAAAGAAGGAAAATGAATAGTAGAAACAGAAGAAATTGGAAATGGAAATCTTGAGCCAACATTTTGCAAACCTACTGAAACAAGAAGAGTTAGAAAATGACAACTACGAAAAGGAAGAAATTTCGACAGCACAACCACTGATAGCAGACCCTACTGACGATGAAGTAATTAAAAGTATACTAGAGCTGAACAACGACAAGGTACCTGGAATAGATAATATCTTGACAGAACTAATAAGAAACGGAGGGGAAGCACTAGCCGAATAGATACTCAAACTGACCACCGAGGTATGGAAAGGAGAAAGAATCCCAGAAGATTGAAAGACGGCGATCAAAAAGGTGGCAAACATAACTGTAACAACTACAAAAGAATATCGCTGCTCTGTATAACATATAAAATATTCACAAGTATACTACGACAAAGAATAGCAGAATATGGAAAGGGAATACTAGAGGAGCATCAAGCAAGGTTCAGAGAAGGACGATCAACCATTGACCAAATCTTCACCACCTGAAAAATATTAGAAAAATCGTGGGAATGTAATGTACCAATCCATGAGTTGTTCATTGACTTCAAGGAACCCCATGACAGTATAGACAGGAATAGGCTATATGATATAATGAAAGCTTCTGCCATTCCAAACTAGTTAGTAAGATTAACCAGAACAACAATGACAAACTCCAAGGCCGTAGTAAGAATACAAGATCAAATGGCAGACAGTTTCTTAACCACAAAAGGTGTGCGGCAGGAAGATGAACTAGTACCAATACTATTCAACATCGCACTAGAGAAGGTAATAAGAAACACCAGTAATAACCCCAACAGCACAATAATGCACAAGTCACATTAAATAATTACTTACGCAGACGACATTAATCTGATGGCTAGAACAGAACTGGAAATCAATGAAGTACATAGCAAACTAGGAACACACACCAGTAAAATCGGACTGAAGGTCAACGAAACCGAAACCATGCTGCTTCAGGTACAACCAAGAAGAAGACTGGGCCAAAATTACACAGTGGGAGATACCTAACAACTTTGAAACAGTGCAGAAATTCAAGTATTTCGGATAATCATCATCATCATCTCAAATTAACAGTGAAAACGATATCAAGCACGAAATACAACAACCAGCTATTGTAGAATTAAAAAAACTACAAAGTTTAAAATGGGCTGGACACCTGGAGATAATGGGTGAGAATCGAATCCCAAAGAAAGTATATAATGGGCAGATGGCGGGTGCAAGGGGAAGGGGACGACCAAGACAGAGGTGGATGAATAAGATTGAAGAAGACGCCAAACAAATACTGACAGTTCGCAATTGGAAAACAACAGCAAACCAGCAAGACGTCTGGGGGTAGAAAATACGGGAGGCCCAGGTTCAGATGGGACTGTAGTGCCACGAAGAAGAAGAAGAATAAATAAGTTTAATATTTGTTTTGCATTAGCATGCAAAATACATATCATTAACATTTTTATATATTTCATTAGTATTATTTTGCAGAAAGGCCTACTTTAAAAATCTGAGTAGGGAATCTGCTGGAGTAACTACTCTTACTAATTTTGCAATGTTTGCTATAAAATTAGCCTAGATGTGAAACTGGAATTTAGATACCTGGTAATGTACTAATTAATACGCAAGAACCATATTATTACTTATTACAAGCGGACTAATAGTTTTTAGCAAACTTAACGTAATAAACCCGGAGAGATTCATTATGTATTGCTTGTATATTTATATAAATTTCAATAAACTATACAAGAAACATTAAAAAAATAACTGATTGTTCCTTGATTCTTGTTTTCTTGTTTTGCTTCTTACAATTTTGTAGACCACTAATATATTAAAAAATAGCAGATTCTAAGTAATTCCCTTACTTTTTTTATAGTATTAGTGTGCGCTAATTATAATTAAACACTATATTATAATGTCTTAAGAGATGGTAGTATTTAGACCGCAGGGTGATTCGTGGGAGAATACAAGCTTACCATTTCAAAAATAGGCAACCCAAAACACACATCGCTAGGTATTGCTACATCTAAATTTTTATTGACTGTATTATGAATTAGAAATGTATGTTTGATTTGCTTGATAGTTTACTGGCTTAAATAAAACTTATACAATTCAAACAAAGTTTGTCTAATATACATTTGAATGCAGAAAACACCGAAAATTTTCTTCTGCCACATTGCCAGTCTTCCTTGAAGAAGTGGATTTAAATACAATTTACAAGACAGCGTATATGGTACCAGCAAAATGGAGCTCCGCTCTCTATCATGTAAATTTACAAGCATTTACAGGCACCTGTGATTCATAATACCATCTTGTTATATGTATTTTGAGTTCTTTACTTTTAGAAATGTAGGATCGTACTTTGTTGTGGATAACCACGTATATAATATAGGTACTTACCAACAACCTGTAAATTCTGAAAAAGATTATAAATTAAGTTTAATTTATAAATCGACGCGCAAAGGTATAATTGAAACACTCTGTATTATAAAACTGTCTTTATTTGTTGACCCGAATATTTGTACAGCAATTTAATAGAATAATGGTAACGCGTTTTCACAAAAGGAAGTTAAACTAATAGTAACATAATGATATAAATCTAAAATACACATTCTATACAGTATCTATAACAAATACAAACGAAGGCTTAAATTCGACTGCGCGCACAATACGGAAATCTATGTTTTTCCAAAGGGCGAGTGTTTAATTGGTCGAAATCTTTTAGAGACGAGAGAACTCATGTATAAAATTAGCCGCATGTACGACTGGATACGGTTTCCGTTAATCGTGACAACGAAAAAACAGTTGATACCTTTATTCACGAAACAGCTCGTCAAAATCGTTAAAATTTACAAGTTAGTGTCGGAAGTGTGGAAAATATCATAAAAAAGTGGCACGTGGATCCGCGCTTGCTGATCAAAGAACATAACTTGAATCGTTTGCAAATCATTTCTTCTTTACTGCTGAGATATGAGAGAAAAAGATGCATTTTTTGACCTAAATGTGACAACTAATGAACCCCGAGGACATTCTTTTACTCCTGGGTCAAAACATGCAAACATACAGTGGTGTCGTACCACATCTCTGAAGCCAAAGAAAGCAAAATCGGTGTTGCCAGGTGGGAAATATTTGGCAAAATTTTATTTGAATTTTCAGGTTGTGATCTTTGTTGATTTTCTTACAAAACGTCGTACAGTTAATGCATATTATGTATTATTATTCGACACTTATCCGAGATGAAGTTAAGCAGATGATCAGGAACAAATGAAACCCGTTAACAAACTTTTGTAGCTCCTTCTTCCACATGCGGCATACAGTCCTGATCTTGTTTCGTCTTCTTTTTTTTATTTGTTTATTTTACTAAAAGGATTTTTAGTCGGGAAAAGGTTTCAGTCAAATATAGTTATCGGTGCTGCCCAAAAATGGATATGTACGCAACCCAAAGATTTCTTCCAGGAAGGTATTAGAAAGCTTTTAGATCTGTGGTGCAATTAGTTTTTAGGAAGAAGGAGTACATAGAAAATGTAATATTGTTTCCATTGGTTTAATATTATAATATCTTTATAAATAAATATCTGTTTAAATTTGAGCACTTCTCGTATCTGTGTTAGTTGTTCAATTATTACCGCCCTGAGAATTCATTGTGGATATTTTTTGCTAATTATTTCTAGAACGCTGAACTGCAATTTATTCCCCTGCAAATAAACCTTTTCAAGCGATTTCATGTTATCAAACATTCCTGGGTTTAAATCGCTAATGCTGTTATTTCTTAAATCAAGCCTATATAATTCTTTCAGTCCCTCAAACGTTAAACAATCCAAACGATTTATTTTATTGCCCTCTAAATGGAGATCCCACAGAGTTTTCATATTTTCAAATGCATCAGGTTCGATGATTTCAATGTTACATTTTTCCAAATACAAATGTTTTATACTAGATAGATTTGTAAAAGTTGTACTGGTTAAATGTCTTATATTATTACCACCAAAATATAAATTGCTGAGTGATTTCAATGGTTGAAAAATTCCAGGAGGCAGTACTTCGATATCATTGTAAGATAGATCTAGTTGGATTAAGTTCTGCAGCGACGAAAAGGACTGACTTTCTAAGTGTTTTAATCTATTTTGACCCAGAAGAAGAAATGTAAGCGTAGCAAGGGATTCGAATACTTCTGGGTTTACAGAAGTCAATTCGTTTTTTCCTAATTTTAAATGTTTCAAATTGTTTAGTCCATCAAACATACCCTTATTTAATGTTTTTAATCTATTTTCATATAGGATAAGCATATTTAACCCATCAAGATCTCGAAACGTCCCTGATTCTATATCTCTAATTTCGTTATACGATAAGTACAATTGATGTAAATTATTTAAACCATTGAAAGCACCACGTTGGACGCTGCTTAATTTGTTATGAGATAGCTGCAACTGATTTAACCCATCCAATCCAAAAAATGAGTTGTTTGATAAGTTTGTAATTTCATTGTTAGTCAAATCTAAGAAATATAATTTAGACAGACCCATAAAGTTCCCAGATACCAAACTATCAATATTGTTATTTTTCAATGTTAAATGGTTTAGAGAAGATAATCCATTAAACGTCCCTGGTTCTAAAGACTTTAACATATTATTAATGATATAAAGCGATTCAAGCCGATTAAGGCTTTTAAAGCTATCGGGCGCAATGCGACTGATCTGATTATCGTTCAAACTTAAATATGTCAAATGCGAAAGACCTTCAAATAGCCCCTTTTCCAAATCAGTTAAATTGTTTTCAGTCAACCGAAGACTACTTAAGGATTTAAGATCTCCAAAAGCTCCATTAGAAACATATCTTATATTGTTTCTGTTAAGATTTAATATTGTTAACTGACTTAATCCTTTAAAAACACCATTGTTTAAGAAAATTAAGTGATTATATGCTAAATTTAAATAATCGAGCGCTTGCAGGTTTTGTAGAGAATCTGTTTCAATGCTAGATATTAAGTTACTATCCAAATTAAGTTGTTTTAAGTTTGTTAACCCTTTGAGACTTCCTACGAGCAAGGATTCAATTTCATTGTTGCTTAAGTTTATAATACCCAATTGAGCATTATCTGCAAATAAACCGTTTGATAAAGCTCTAATACGATTGCTGTTTAAATAAAGACTTTTTAGCGTAGTCAATCCTTTAAAGCTTTCCCGCTCTATGGTAGCTATAAAATTATCTGCCAGATTAATGCTTTCCAATTGACTACAGTTTTGAAACAATTTAACAGGTAGTGCAGCAATTTTGTTTTTAGATGCATCAAATCTGTTCAGACTATGTAGATCTTCAAACAAATTGTGTTCTAATGCCTCAATATTATTACTGCTTATATCAAGTTCAATAAGTGAGGTTAAGTTTTTAAACAATCCAGGAGGTAACTTCGGTAAATAATTTTTTGATAACATCATTATTGCCAACTTATGCAATCCTACAAATAAGTTTTCGTCTACTATTTTAAATTTGTTGTTATCTAACCTCAAAATCGATAAGAGTGAAAGATTGTCAAAAACTTTGGGAGGAAGTTGTTGGATATTATTGTCATGTAATTCTAATCTCCTAAGCTGATTCAGATTTTTGAAAGCTCCGACTGATATCTCCTCTAGGCTATTGTTGTACAAATCTAATCTTGTAAGGGAATTGAGGTTATCTAATAAACCTTCTGGTAAGCCATTAATTCTATTGTTGTAGAACAGCAAGTAGGTTAGGTTGCTGCATCCATTAAATACCTTGCCGTCAATGTTGTCTACTGAATTCCAACACATTTCTATTTCTTGTAAGAAGCTGAGCTTTTCAAATAGACCACCTGGTAAATCCATAATGTTAGAGAAAGCTATTTGGAATTTTTGTAAATGTAGTAGATCTTCGAACATGGAAGGATATAAATAATTCAGATCACTGTTCTGTATTTCTAATCCTTGAAAGTCTTCCTGTTTGACGTGGTCTTGCTCCTTGGTGCTCTGAATGCCTTGCTTTAACTGGCCGATGGAGTTCACTCTTTTGCAGGAAATTGCTCTCCATAATCGGTAATTACATTCTGGAGGATAGTGTTGGTTAGAAATAATCAGCAGCTGCATGGTAATGAGTAGAACCCAATTCCAATGGTTTGTTGGTAACATACTCGTCTAAAAAATACAATTTATATTGTTACAAGTTTTAATTACATAATAATGTTACGTAATCGCTAAACTTATATCTTACTAGTAATGGAGTTCATGTTAGTACAAACACCCGAAGAACAAGAAAATAGGCAAATAGAGAGCATGGATATAGTAAGATTGTGCAGATTTACAGCAAAAAGAAATATAAAAGAATACTAAGAGGACATAAAAGGAGAAAAGAAACGAGCAGTTGAATGATAAGTGGTCAATAAAAGGAACATGGAAAAGACTTAATAGTATACTCAACAAAGTGTCAGGAGAAGTGCATGCTGTTACAAAAGTTAATAACGAAGCAAGAACCAAATACCACAACGTGGTGGCCGAACGAAATTCAGGAGGAAGTGAAGACAAAGAGAAGTATATGAAAGTTGTATCTGGCCACCAAGGAACCACAAAAATATGACTTGTATAAAGGGCAAAGGATAAAGGTGGAAGACATGAAGAATCAAACTGTGGTACTGGGAAGAATTTGGAACAGAAACTGACGACATTTTTATAAACCAGCATAAATTAGTTTTCTAGAATTATGGAAAACCTAAGGTGAAGCAAAGTGTTCTCGTTTAATTATATAGGAACTACAAGCGGCGAGGAAGGTATAATGAGAAGGTGGAAAAGGCATTTTCAACATGTTGTAACGTGTGATTTCTGACGCGTGGTGTATATTCGATTCAAATAATTTTGTTCTCATTTTTGGGTTTTGCGCATCGATCGCGCATTTCGAGGTTCCGATTTTGAAGTCCGCCGTCTACTGGTTTAACAGAACACTTTCAATTCTCAACAAGTGCAGTCTTGAATTTTTAATTAAGGTCGTTACGACAGGAAGTTTTCCAATTTTGTGAATTTTCAAGTTATAAAGGGAAGTTTAACACGTTTGTGTATTAGTAAATTTTTCCCTGGGAGTATTCCTAATTTTTGTGCACTGTGGGAAGTTTTTCTTCTGCCAATTTTACATCTTTTTGGTAAGCTAAACTAGGTTCTTATTCTATTTGTTCTTTTGCTAAGACAGTTGAATTAATTTAGGCATTAAGTAACCGGAAGCCGGTAGAGTGAGGAAAAATCCGGATCCAGATCGCAATTATAACTACGTGGGAGATAATTTCCAGGCTAGAAATTCCAGTGCAGAGATTGTCAGCGCAGATGGGCGTACAACGAGACCAGGTGTAAAAGAAAACTCCTCAAGGTCTGTAAAATAACGTTCTTTTACGTACCTGCGTTGGGGTGATAAGGCCACGGAATTTCGAAAACTAGCAAAAACTAACAACGACAACTCGTTTAATTGCGTAGCAATATAATTAGCCGAAATAAAATAAATACTCGAAAAAACTTTTGTATTTAGTTAGATATTTTAATTGGGGAAAATTATTGTTCAAATTATAATAATTATATGTATTTTGAAAATTGTTAAATGGTCTGCAGTTTACGAGATTAAATTTCTGATTTAAACGTCAACAGAAAGGGAGAATTCTGCGTAAGTTTATAATTTCGTGCGTATATACCATTAAATTTTGGTTATTTAATCTAGTTATTGCGTATATGAGGCCTCAATATATAGGAATGCTAGACAGTAATTCGGTAATCGGTTGATATTAATTTTAGAAGTGGATTGACTCTTCTTTGTTTAAAACCTGTTCTACGGATTATTGCTTTCCCTGGAAATTTTGGGCCTGCTTTGTAATTAAAAATTAAATCAGAGGAAGTACGTACTGTAGTCCGTTCAGTTATTTATTCATGAATGTGAACTTATGTACATTTATATACATAACGGGGGATTTTATTTTTGCTTCATATATATATATATATATATTTTTTGTACTGATAAATGAAAATAACTTTTCTGAATCATTATATATATATATATATTGTGAACTGTATATTTCAATTGTGTTTTATTCTGTCTTGAACGATAAGTTTAAAAATTACCAAACAAAGTAAGTTCGCATCCAGGAAGATTCCTGTTTATCCAAAGTTATCTTCGAGGAGAAAAGTGTTTTTTTTTAAACAGGTGACGCCTAGGCTTACATCGAACCACCCTTCTTCGACGACTGTAGTTAGTCGAACCCTTGTCTTCGATACCTGGACCTTGTTTAGGATTTCGTTATTTGATAATTTGTGTGAGGAATTATTTTTGTTGTCGCCGTCATACAACTAGGCGTCACAAAAATTCACCCATACATATGTGTTATACAGCAGAGCTACAGTTTTCAAGGCAACTTGTTAATGTTTGATACGTTTCTAGTAAACCAATGATGGCTGCAGTGCTTAGAGATGTTTGGAAAACCGCGTCCTAGATCTCGCTCTTTCAAATCAATCAATGTCAGTTTGGAATCTTGCAGAGTCAAAGTACATGTAAGGTAGGGCGGGGACAATTGTAACGGGGTACGATTGTAACAGAGCTAACATTTTCTAAAATATAACAGATACATATGCGCGGCCGTGGAAGACGTGTGTGTTAATACACGGCAACATACTCGTTAGTGTATACTAACGAGTATGTTGCCGCCCAGGGAAGAATTTGTGTAGAGAAGCTAGTGTTTGTTTATCTATGACTCAAGTAAGCTTTTCATTTTTGAATAATCTCGAATATCTATTCTTCTGAATAACTTTTGTAAAATGTTTCAATGGCCCTGGTTTTGGTGATTATCTGTGCTTATGCTTACCATATTTTTATTTTATTTCACTTAGCGGGTCACATAAAAAAATTGCAAAATATGCCCCAAATCGCTTCAGGGACAATTGTAACAAGATCAAGTGGGGACATTTGTACCATGTTGCAATTGTCCCCATATATAAAGGTTTTATTTATATAGCATTTTAAACTTTTTTTTTAATTTGGTTAGGTAGCACCAATTACAATAGATTGTTTGTGTCATTTTTTATACAGAATGCCACGAACAAGAATTCGAAAAGCCTTTCTGTGTATGAAGACGCAAATAACGATATTATAAATCGCCAATTTTGCATTCGTGCAGCTGTTGAAAAGTGTGACTTATGCCACGTATTTTTGATGCAATATAAAAAGAAGATAGAATCTGCGAATGTGGAAGCTAATATAGAATCTCCAGTCACCATGGAGTACAACAGCTGCAACAAAATCTTCACTGTGGTGCAGAAAAAGTCAATGTTATTGCGTATGAACTTACTATCAAGTATGAAATAAAAAGGCCTTCACACAATGTGATAAAAATGGCATAGTCAGTAAAGACTGTTTTGCAGCGTTCATGAAGAGAAATCCTCATCTACCCATTCGGTGTGCACAGCCAACGAGCCTTTCTAGAGCTACACATTTCAATGCCACAAATGTAAATCAGTTCTTTGACAATTTAACGACAGCATTAGATAGACATCAATTCGAGCCCAAGCCCATATATAATGTTGATGAGACAGGTGTTACTATCGTCCAAAAACCTGACAGAATTGTAGCAAGAAAAGGAACGAAGCAAATCGGAGCTTTGGCAGTACTAGTTACAGTAACGGTGGCAATTAACGCTCTTGGAAATTCTACTCCTCCTATGTTTGTTTTCGCACGACTCGGATATAAAGATCATTTTGTCAGAGATATGCCAGCAGGATGCATTGGAGCGGGCAATGTTAGTGGATGGATGCAAGAGGAAGAGATACCGGTATTTTAGTTCTATCGTTCCCGCCGCATTGTTCGCAAAAGCTACAGCCCTTAGATCGATCTGTATATGGGCTTTTCAAGAAAGCTGTTAATTCAGCTTGTGACAGTTGAATGAGAAATAATCCTGGGAAAACAATGACCATATACAATATCCCAGAAATCGTAAAGATCGCCTTGCCTCTAGCGCTTACCCAAAAAAATATACAGGCTATATTTAGAAGCACCGGGATTTTCCCCTTCGATAGGGATATATTCACTGACTTAGATTTCGCCCCATCGTATGTTACAGATAGGCCAATGCCTGCGTCTAACACTGAAACTTATGATATTTCAATCCTGCCATCCAAAAGCAACGATGAACGAAGAATTGAGCATGAAGAAAAGCAGAAAAAGAGAGTTAAAGAAAACTATTAATAACAATGTTGTAACAGGACTACAAAGTAAGAAGAGGAAAGCTACTAGTGTTAAGAAACCAACTGATAAAAGGCAACGTAAATTAAGCGAAGATGAAGAAGAAGAATGTTTCTGTTTGGTGTGTTTGGCGCCCTTTGGGTCAAGCAAATCGAAAGAAAAGTGGGTCCAATGTGCTGAATGCAAGCACTGGTGACACGAAAAGAGTCCATATGTTTGTCATAATTGTCAATCAGAATGATTTTTTTGAGGTTTTATGTTTTTTTTGTGATATTTTATTTTTGTTTTTCAAGTTTAATGTTCAGTTTTTTTCTGTAACGCTTAAAACAGGTAAATCAAGTTTATTTTTATTATAAACAATATGTACTATAATTGTCCCCAATTATTGTTAAACCGTCCCGCATGTCGGGACGGTTGTAACACTTTACATCATTCTCTTTGTGAACAAATAAATATTTTTTTTACCGCAATCGAGATTTCGGCATGTATCCATTTTGTAGATAATGAATTCTGCATCTAAGGGTACCAAACCGGTTTTAGTGGCCATTATACTTCAGCTACTAGAGCGCTGTAAAGGAAAAATGTTACTATTGTCCCCGCCCTACCCTACAGTTTATTCCAATAATCTTGGTATAAGCAATTCATAACTGCAACGTGTCATAATTGTGGCCTAACCGTCATGACCACAAAACGTTTGAAATTATTTTTAAGTGCAATAAATATGTACAATAATATAATACCTGAGCTTGTACCAGCATCGCTGCAAGACGGTAAGCTAAGGATAAATGCATTTTTATGGGAGATTAGTTTTATCTTACTATAAATATACAGGAGACCCAGAATAAGCTTCCGAAATCTGTTTTTTTGTAATATAGCAGCTAATAAAATAGTTAATTGTAATTGTCATCACAGTTTCATTTCAAATCTGGGGAACTGTTTCGGATTAAAGCTAACAGTGTTTCTATAGACTTTCTCTAGATGGAAATATCGGTTATTATAGAATACTTTGAATTTTAAGTTACTAACTGTAGAAAAATGTTCTACTAAATATATGCCACAGGCCTCCTCCAAAGCCTGTAGCGGTAATGATATGTTACTACAATGAATAGCTTTAATATCTGCTATATTATTAACAGCAATTTTTGTTTTGAAGAAATACGTGATGTCACATCACATAGAGCAAAGAACGCCTGAAGTACCAAAAATATTCTTTATTATTACGTCTAAATATTTTAAAACATATGAAGATGTAATATGTTACGATACAAATTAGAAAAATAATAGCTATTCAAATAAATAGAGCTATATGGGGAAAAAGTTGACGATACTTTACAAACACCAAAGGCGAGGACGTCATTGACAACAACATTTAAAAATGTTCAGAAAACGTTCAACTGGAATACTATATTTTTAAAACCAAAGCAGTTAGGGTGAAGGTGCAAAAATTTAGAGATAGCCTCTTTTGACACCTTGTTCCCACAAACATTCACAAGTGCTTATTTAAACCTAGCCACTAATTTCTGCAGTAGCTATCATATGGAACAATATTGCAAACAGCTTGTATAAAGTTTACTACAAAAACAAAGCCTTTAAAGCAATAGACGAAAACAATTTCTTTGTAAAGGGAGCTAGAAACTTGTAAATTTGATTTATTTAATTTATATTACAGTAACCCAGCACGGTTTACACTGAGTAGTGCAGTTTTTGGCGTTTCCGTCTATGTGGTAACAGAGCCAACTCTGTACCGATATACATAGTGAGATATGGGGGGGGGAGAGAGTAAGGCATTTTTTTAATGATTTGCGACACTGACAAAAACAAGAGATTTCTTTCTCTTCTTCTAAACTGCGTTAGGCAATGGTTTTTGCCTACTGTGAATATTATTTAAAGGTACGCTCACCAAATAAATATTTACAAAAGTGTAGCTAGCTTCTGTCTGCTCTAAATAACATCCGGTGAGGATTAAAAAGGTTTGAACGAGGGGCCGGGCAGGCAAGTGCTTCTTGGAATGTGAGGGAAAAACAAGGGGTTGCAGGGTGTTAAGAAGGTCAGCAACGGCGGTTTCCTAAAGGAAGTGTTGTTTGTAGCTAGGCGTAAGGTTGCCTATTTTTGGTGTAATAACTAATTAATAGCGTTTACGAACCTACTAACTGATTGGGATTCGATTATCCTCTAAGCTGAGGCAAGGGTATATATTAGTAATACCATTTATGTTATTATATATAAAAAAGGGGTGCAACGGCAATACCAGCTAATATAAGCAGTGCTATCACTGCCGAGGTTGTGGTTTATATCCCATGAAGTGTTCTATGTATTTACCCAAATGGTTGCGCATTATCTACTTATTATATGTGGTTTACAAGCATTGGGTCCTATTATTGTTATTATACAGGATTGATGTATTTAGCTAAGTAGATTTTGGAAACAGTAGCGTAGTGAATATAAGTAGATAATGTGCGTCGCATGTTTAATTATTATCCATCTAGCAATCATTTGGGAGGAAGTCAGATCACAGAGGTAGTCTCGTAAACGCACCAAGTATAATTATTATTATTGTTATTAATATTATTATCAACATGATATCAATGACAGGATGGCATCGGCTCACTGTTACGCGGGGGATTGGCCAACTAAGATTTAACTCTCCCCATCCTATGTGGGGCTGTCGGGGATGTCTTCCCGCGACTCATGTGAATAACAGAGTGTCTGGTTGGACATAGTCCAATTGTTTGGCTTCCTCTGGAGGATTGGTGCACCAAAAAATATGGATAATTGAAGGAATTAACTTATGATTATGAATGGCTGCGGCCACATTAGCTAGCCGGTAGATGAGCTTCCGTATCCTGTTCGAATCCTAATCCAGGAGTAGGGGGCTGGAAGACCCCTGGTGAGTACAAACTGCTCAATATTTATTGACAGATCAGTAAGTTTGTGTTTTATTATCTGTTGCATCTCACCTGCCTGTCCCCGTCAGTGAGTACTGAACGCATCCGCTATTTGTTCATTCAGGAACCCCCATAAATGAAATGCAGAAATGCTGTAGTCCTACCTGCATTTAAAATTCAGTAATTTTTGCATACCTCTCGTAAGCTCAGCTCTAACAACTGATCTCTTAATTTTGCAATTGAATAACATAATCACTGTGAATGTTACATAAACGAACGTCTAGGTAGCAGTCGCAGAAATAAACTTCTTAGATATAGAAATAGCTGCATCATCTTGGCAAAGCAACAATTTGACTATAACTTTCGCTGTTATTCGTTTTCGGTTGAAGTGGAAGCAATCGCTAACAGAAGTCGTAAACAGCTATAGTAAAAGAAACCACAGGAATAGAAGCAATCCAAATACAGTTAACTTAAATACTCTATTACAACCTTTTCTTCAGCTTAATTCAGGTGAGCACTTTAGTTAATTACTCTTCTCCGTTTATTCTTTGCGTCTTTAGAGCAACGCACAAACAATCCGCCCCCTTATAAACGCACCATAAATATTGAAATGAGTTTTGTGATTTATAATATTATTACAGCTGACTAGTTTTAATAAACCAATTCGAAAGAACAATAAAGTTAAACCGTTAAGCAAACCCCTTCTGCATAAAAGAACCTACTTAACTAATGCTTAAGGGTCAATACTCTTATTTGCTGGAAATGAGAAAAACTTCCAAAGATAAAGTGGCAAAATCAATAGGACGCTGATTCTTTATTCATTGGATTTTTCCGAGAAAAATTGAACTCGTTCTTGTGTACTTTGCTCGCGCTTGAATAAATTGTAACCTTTAGGCAGTTGTCGGTTTTGTATTAAATATCCAGATCTAATTTCATACTAAATCATGCAGAATTAAATCAATAGATATAATTTGAATGCTGCGCAGCTATTACTGGGGAATATTTGTGACCGAAAATAGCAGAAGCTGCGAGCGTATAGACATTTCAGTCGGTTCTTTGAACTTTTAACCCTGACAAAAGCAAATATGTATCAAACTTATTCTAAGGCTATTCGGTGATTCACTTGCGACACACTTTCGTTATTCGTCCAGAAATAAAATGCTTTTATAGCGAATACCGACTTGAATCTATTTAAATAATTTTTTACAGGACTTACGCCATGTAGAAGGGGGCGCGCGTCAATTCGGCACCAAATTTAATCCCCTGCACTAATGATAGGTCAACTGAGCACTGCTAAATCAGGTAACTTTAAAATGCAAGTATACGAGATGGGTCAACTCAGCACTGGACTACCTGTGGCAGATAAGGATTAGCTAATGGTTGGTAATTACTTTATAATCTCCTCAAATACATATCTCCAAATAACTTTCTCGAAAAACTACCCTGAGAACTATAAAAGAGGGTTGCGGTATGCACTATTTAACCATTTTTAAAATGGAATTTGTAGTAGACGTTATGCAAAGCGAGCGTGGGCAGAAAATGTTAGTAATTAACGATTTTAAATTCAGGAATCGTAAAGTACTGAAAAGTGGTGTTACTTTGTGGACGTGTACTACAACAAACTGCAAGGGGAAGTGTCACACTACAAGTGGTAAGAATATTTCAGTATTTTTTATATCCATAGTTCTACAGTGTCCGCCATGTCTGCCAGATCTTCCAAAGTCAAAGACGTTCGAAAAAATGGCTGATTACTTGACAGACACATATATAAGTGAATATTCGCTTTTTCCGCCTGACATGTGGTCATGTCATACAAGCCATGTAGGTTTAACTACCAACCCCTGCGAATCATTTCATGCGCATTTTTCTAATTGTTTTTATCACGCGCATCCAAACATTAACGTGTTTGTCAATACGCTGTTGGAGTTTCAGACAAGTGTATATATAAAAATCCAAAGTGTAAATACCCGCGTATTTGTAAAAAGTAAAAGGGTTAGGCAGGCGGAAGATATTCTCAGAAACAATATTGAATATCTGAAATCTGGAAAGATTGAAGAATATGATTTTGTAAAGGTAGTTTCGCATAGGTATAAGTTGTAGTTTGTAGGTATGCTTGTAAGTGTTTAAATAATTATTGTTGACAATTCAGTGTAAAAATAGTTGTAAATATACGAAAAACAGAATTTTGTGCTTTTCTTTAGAAACCTTTGTATTTTATTACTCTCTTGCAAATACAGGCCATTAGCCCTGATTAGCATCGGTGCTGAATTGACGCATCAAGAGTGCTCAGTTGACGCATGTGTTCACCGCACCGGTGCCCAGTTGACCCATCTACTTGGATGGCAAAATCTTGAGGAGGATTAAAAGTGCTCAGTTGACTACCGCCCGTAGAAGGTGCTGGTTTTAATTTCAAGGAATTGATAACATATTTATGTCTTACAAATTGACTCTTTATTAGTACTTAACCCTGCATCGCTAAGGTGGGGTATGACATACCCCATGGTAAATATTTAATTCTGTAATTTATGCAACTTTACATACTGCTATGCGTCGCTGTCAGTACCTTCAAGTTAAACATTCTGGAAGGGATCAGTGATATGATACCAGCGTTAGTGTGTGGTTGTATACAACTATGAGTATTCAAAGTTGTTTGCGGTATACGATAACCCGCCTTACCATCTAAGTAATAATTTATAGAAAGGCGATTATACATTTACATTGATGTTTTTGCCTCAGATAAACAAAATGTTATACTTTATAGCATTCAAAATGTCATACGAGGCGAAACAGGCAAAATTGCAGAAATTATAGGAGGAAGTAGATGAAGTAGAAATAAGTTTTGGCACAGAATCTGAAAATGAGCCTTCTGATTATGTGAGTGAACGTTCCGAAGATTCTGCCACCGAACAAGATCAGGAGGAAGCAGAAAAGAATGAAGCACGTAAATTCCCTTGTTATATTGCCAAAGATAAAACAACTTGATGGAAAAAGCATCCTTTCCCAACCAATGTGCGTACAAGATCTGTAAACATTGTAATACATTTACCAGGAGTCAAAGGGGTGGCAAAAGTAGCAAACACTATATGAGATTATTGGTACCTTTTTTGATGAAGTTATGCTAAATGATATTGTCAGATACAGAACTCAACGAATATCTTTGCAGTCTATGAAATACAATGATTCCTCAAAATATGTTGTAAAAACAACGACTCTATTAGAGCTGAAAGCCGTACTTGGTTTGCTTTAAAGCGGATCTTTTTAGGTCCAACAGGCAGAATTTAGAAGATCTGTGGAATACAGATGTACCATCTGTATTCCACAGATCTTCTAAATGTACCAGGAGTCGATATATTTCGATCTACAATGCCTTTGAAAAGGTTTACGTTTCTCTTGTCTTGTCTTGGCTTTGATGATGCAGATAGTAGACAAGGAAGGCGTACCTTAGAAAACTGGCGCCGATTAGAGTCGTATTCGAACGATTTGTTGAACATTGCCAAAGCCATTTTATACCCAACGAATACTGAACTATTGATGAAAAGCGCGAAGCTTTTCGTGGACGTTGTGGGTTTAAGCGATACGTCCCAAACAAGCCTGCAAAAGTAAGTAAAATTTTGCTCTTGTGGATGCCAAGCTATATTACGTACTCAACATGGAGATTTGCGCAGGGAAACAGGCTGATTGCCCCTATTCAGTAAGTAACAAAACTGAAGACGTTGTTATCTGCCAGTTTATACCAATATCAGGTTCACGAAGAAATGTGACCTTCGATAGATGGCTTACAAGTTATCCCCTAGTTATGAGATTACTAAAAGAGCACCAGCTAACATCCGTAGCTACAATAAAAACCAACAAAAGAGAACTTCCTCTTGAAATATCTACTACTAAAGGTCGTCGTCGTCCTGTAAAAAGTACCATTTTCGCGTTTCAAAAGGACGTTACTGTTATGTCATACGTACCGAAGTTAGGAAAAAAGTTTGTATAATATCAACCCTTTATCATGGTGACAAAATAGACGAAGATACAGGGGGGCTGCTAAGACAGAAATTATCACTTTTTATAATTCCACCAAATGTGCCGTCGATACAGTGGATCCGCTCTCAGCTACATATAATGTGTCAAGGAACAGCAATATATGGCCGCTTACTGTATTTTATTCTTTATTAAATACAGCAGGAATCAATTCGATGGTTGTATTACAAGTTGAGCACTGACACAAATTTAAAAAGAAGAGGTTATATAAAACAATTGGGATTGGCACTGGTGTCACGCATTCTCGAAGTTAGAAAAGATAACCCGCATGTACGAAGGCTTATTCGTCAAAAAAATTCTGAAAAATTTTAATCTGGGGAAGGTACAAGCCCTAAGAAGAGTAACATTTCAAGAAGGTTTAACATTTGTCCAAGAACACAGGATAGAAAATCATCTAAACAATGTTTAGCTTGCGAACATTTAATTTGCATGGAACATGCGAACCTCATTCGTGACACCTGTTTTAATGAAGACCAATCTGAGTAACTGAAAAAATTGGCAGTTTCTGCTTTAATTACATATTTATGTAGAAGAACATGTGGTCTAACTTTTTTGAATAGCTTTTCTTTTTGTATAGCCTTGAAGATATGTTTGTTTATAATGTATGCAATTTCATATGCTTCCCTTACTTTAAGCCGACACATTTGTAATTAATCTTTAAGTTAATTAATAAACCTTATGTTTCTAATAGTAGATCAACTTACCCAAAAACAGTAAGTAATGCTTTGAAAAAATATATCGAAAAATAAAATTGGGGTATATCAAACCGCACCTTATCATTCACCTTACCGATGCAGGGTTAATCTTGGACAAACATCAATTGAAATGGTTCGGTATACCTTATAAAATCTATAGAATCATGGATTTTAATACAAAACTAAAATCCACAGTTAAAAAAATAGTAACTTATTTATCACCTCTGTGTTTTTTAGTCTAATTGTAATGTACATTGACAATGTTCAATTTTCTTTAATGACATTAGCTTTTGTCCACTACCTGTAATTTCGGTGGAAAGTTATACTAAAATCTAAACCTACCGATTAATTAAAGAGGTTTTTACGTGATTCCAACCTCAGATAGAACATTTCGGACTGCCTCATGTAAATACGAGGTGTACAGTGTTTATGTTCATAGGACATGGTTATTCGTACATTTTATATTTCTTATGAATAAAATATTCAAATGATATAGGATTACAGTAGTCCAAACATAGTCTTGGCGGTACTAATCAATGTTTTGTATAATACATTGATCAAATTTGTGCCTATGTCAACGTGCATCTAATGGCTCATTATATATAATTAGGTAATAAAACGTACTGGTAATTACTTTGCACACTCACTTGATCAGTTCGGGCTTAATTGCATGCATTAATCATCGCTATCGGGATACTGTAAAATTGCGCACTTCTATTTACAATATTGTATCATAATTATTGCGTTTTTTTTTTGGTGATTAACATATTTTCAAAATTTTAACGTAAAGCTCACTACTTCTCGCATAAATTATTAAGTATTTTTATCCCTAAAGTAGCATTGTAGTATGTTCAAGCGATACTAAGCGTAAGTCGCAGTATTTTAAAAATAAGTTCAGTTTGCATTTAACTTTTAGGTAATAGTTTTCTAAAATCGAAATGACGACATAGCCTTTTCTTCGGCCTTTATTATAATTCAATAACAATACCCTTTTTTTGGGAAAATCATATTCTTTTCATTTTTGTACTATGAAATTATAGAACTATGCGGATTTAACATTATTCTCCGGAAATTAATAGGTTAAAATTAACATTGCTAAGATTTTCTGAAATTCCTAAATTAACGTCTATTTAATCAATATTCCTACCTATTTCTAATTGCGGTTGATTCTTTAGGTTATTTCAAAGCCTTCCAGATGAGAAATGTTTAAAGCCAACATAATCAATTTAAATTTGTTAATTTAATTGAACAATTTTAAGAAAAAATCACTTTGAATTCAGAGGGTGTTCCTGCTATTTTGAAAATAGTTTTTCTGAAACAAATTCAAAAAGCATATCTATTTTCCGGTTTCAATTTTGGATGGTCTCGAAAAATATTTGAGATAATATATTTTCGCGGTATTTGCATAACAAACTTCTTTAAACTTTGGCAAACAGTCATGGCGCGCCACCTACACACAAACAAACAGATTGGCGTATTTGAAACAGCACACTTTGGATTTTTGACGTTCTAAAACTAGTCTTCCCGTCAAAATCCCATACTACAACATTTTCGCGATCACAATGCAATTTCCATCCTGGAAGTATGTCCAGATTTATCTAATTCTCATAAAATCAGAATAATTGTACTCTCTAACAAATATATCTTGTCGTATGCTAATGCTTTGCATTTGCTGCAGTTTCCTTCTCACGATTTAGATAGACAGCCCCAAAGCCAGGAAGATATGGGGAAAGGAATATAGTGATTTACCGACTCAAAAGGTTACATTTAGTTTTAAACTGCCAAGTCGGTTTAGGATACCCCTAATTTGGGGTTCGTATTTATCTTTGCTTTAAATTTTTGTTCTCAAGTGTTTGGCGAAGTCTCTCTTGCGTCTATGAAAGTCTGGCATCTTCCTAAAAAATGCTCGCCTGTATGTACCTGCAATAAGCATTCATAAACAGTTAGGTTTTCATGAAAACTTAAAGCCATGTTTTGTCTTGTTAAATTATTACTGTGGACTACCATCTCAAGGGTGGACATTTACATGTATTACCTATTGAGTTTACGCTTTTCCATTTTACTTCATTTGAATTGTAACTATGGAATTACAATACTAGTATTTTTTTACAAAAAATAGTAGTTACTTTTTAACTTAGAATTTAATTTTGGTGTTGAATATAGAATCTACATACTTTTTTTACAAAATGTATTGGTTTTAATCAAAACCTTTCATTTTCGGGCTATATTTTCCTAAGTGCACCAAACTGTGTGGCCTACCCTATTAGAAATGGCATCAGTTATTAGTTAGTTAATATATTCGTAGTTAACCAATCTATAGCGTATCAACTGCTTTACAGTGTAAACTAAAAAATTAAACACATGTGTAGCGTATCCTTGTATATCTAAAAACACCGCAGAGAAGAATAAAACCGATACCTCGGCAACAAATACAATAGGTAACAAAGTTCTGCAAGAAATAGCAAAAACATAATATCTCGAATAAATTTCTATTGTCACAAAGTGAGGTTTTTCAGTGTTGATAAAAATTTTACTCTTATTGGAATTGCCACACTTCGCGAATGAAAGAACGGGATATAGAAAAGGGGGAGAATGGAAAGATTTATTACTATTAAGTTCAACTAGCCTTAATTTTCTGGCCGTTCGATCTGATAGAAAATCGATCATTAACAAAGAATTCCGGCTCTGTATGTACCACGAACGCTAATAGAAATTATCGGACAACGCAATCTGATTTTTACTAATACTTTGCGTAAATATTCCTTTTGTTAAACCCCCGAGTTGATATTCACAACGGATCTATTCTAAAACGTGATACGGGATAATTTACGAAACAAAATCGAATGAAATCTCTTAATTAATTAAAACTACCACTCCATGCACATATTCATTATGAAATTTTTTTAGTAGCACAACAGTATACTCGTAATTTAACAGGCACTCTACCTTAATATCATGAATCTCCCATTTGCCTCCGCTGGGTTTCCGCCATTTCCGTTAATGATGAATAGCTTTTACCGCCATTTCGGCAACAGCCAGAACTATTAGCAAAATTTGATTATAACTCCATCAGCTCCCAAATTTGTATCTGTATTTATAGACGCAATGCTACTTCTACCCTCAATGGATTAGTAATTCAAGCCGAAGTAAATGTCCCACTTTAAGTTAGTGTTTTTGGATGGTATTCTAAATGTTAAAGCCTGAAACGTCTCACATTAAAAATAAAACATGAGGTAGTTTCTACAGAAGACGAAACCGGTAAATGTAACGAGTACTTAGTTACTTCAGTTGTCGTTTGCTTGATCAACATAACCTCCGTCTAAGCTAAGGCGCTTACTTCTATCTTGAATTAGTCGCATGGAAAACTTGAGAAACCTGAACAAGTTTAAAGGATTTAGGGTATGCAGTATCTTGAAACACTATTCAAACTACATCATCATGCGTTAACAGTTGTAAGTAATTTCGGCGTGACACTGTTATAATCGCTATTGTTTCAATCTTAAATCTGGGCTAAACCAACCTCTAAATTTGCATGGGTGGATGAGAACTGGATAATTTTGATTACATCATTCAGTACCCACCCTAAAATCATTATTAATCCAATTTCTACAACACAGCAACTTATGAAATATTGAAATATACAGCGAGAATCCATTGAAACTAAACACTTCCAATATCTTTGTTGGGTCATAGGCAAATAAACACACAGTGTTTATTTGCCTATGGTTGGGTATTCATATTCATACAGAATAATAAAAGTTTGTATAAATAATACTAAAACGGACCTCTTCAAGCAACTGCAAGCCTGGCGCTGTAATTATTATTTACTTTTACAGTATTCAACAATAAAGGTGCACTATATTTTGGGGAGGCGGAATTTATTAATTAAAACATGTATCACTATATTAATTTTAAAGAACTGTATTTAATATGGTTAATATATTAGGCATTATACAGCGTGTTCAGCGAGGAATGAGACAGCGCGATATCTCGAGAAAGAATGCAGATTTTAAAATTCTGAAAACTGTGTTATAAATATAAGGTAGGGGCACATATTTTGTGATAAAAAGTTTTTAAATTAAATGCGTCACCGCCAGGTGGCGCTACGTAATTTAATTTTTTTAAATGGAATACCCTATTTTTTATTCGATTTTCGGAATTTGCAATATATTTGTGATAACTTTCCTTATAATTGCTACCAACCTATCTGGTTCACTTTTCGAGAAAATAATAATTTTTATAAATTTAACGCAAAGATGTAAAAGATTGTACTATTCTATAGAGATAATAAGCAAAGATTAATTTAATAAACATTTTAATACAACTTAAAAGACACAAGAACATACCTCAAAGTCAAATTGAAAATACCATATTACATTAAGTGCTCAAAACTTAAAATACAAATATGAAAAGAAAATACCTCAAAGTGAAAACGAGATTAAATTAAATTAAGTGCTCAAAAGTTCCTCCGTCACATTCTACACATTTCTGATAACGACGAATTAAGGCTGCACTGGTTACGTTTCGTAAAGTTTCCGGCGCTATGCTGGCACAGGCGATTTTGATACGTTCTGTTAATTCTTCTACATTTCTGGAAGGTGTATCGTAGACTACACTTTTTAAATATCCCCACAGAAAGTAGTCTAGATGAGTTAAATCCGGAGAACTAGCTGGCCATTTTATAGGACCATCAGTACCTATCCATCGTCTCGGAAATACCCTGTTCAGATGGTCTCTCACTATGTTACTGTTATGGGCAGGGGCGCCGTCTTGTTGAAAATACATCACCTGCCGCAAATTTAAATACACATTCTCAAGCAAAAGAGGTAGCTGATGTATTATAAAATCCAGGTACTGTGGTCCTGTTAAGGTGCCGTTAAAAAAATATGGACCGATTAACTGGTCTCCCAATATTCCAAACCAGACATTTATGCTCCACCTTCTTTGGAAATTTGTTTCTCGTGTCCAATATGGATTTTCAGAAGACCAGTAATGTGAATTATGACGATTGACTATTTCGTTGTTTGAAAAGTTGCTCTCAGCAGACCACAAAATATGAGCTAAAAAATTTGGAATTTGTGAATAAAGTTCCATAAAATCTTCCGTGATAAAATTAAGTCTACGAATTTCATCGCCATCGTAAAACCCATGCACCAAATGAATTTTAAATGGTTTGTATTTAGTGGGTTGTAGTATCTTATGAACTGAACCAACTGATACAGCACAATCTGCAGCAATAGATCTCACAGACGTATGAGGATTGTAAGCAACACTTGCTAATACACCTATTCTGTTGGCTTCATTTGTTGCTGTTCTTCTTCGATTTTCACATTTACCGTTAGGAAAATGACCAGTACTTCTTAACGTATTAGACGCACGAATAAATGTATCTTTGCTGGATGGCGTCGATCAGGAAATCTAGTAGCATACAATGCTTGCGCAGCTCTTGAATTTTGCTGACACTCTCCATAAATTATTATCATATCGTAATACTCTTCATTTGAAAACGTAAACATGATATTAACAGTCAAAGAAACAAAACGTAAACGATTGTCAAACTTAAACTTAAACACACTATGATGTATTCATTCTTTATTTGTCAGGGGTATCTGTTAAGTTTTGTTAAAATTTGTGATAAATTAATCCTTGCAACTATGAATGATTAACAACTTTTCAATTTATTAGCGGACATTGTCGTATTATTTAGTTATTATCTGTATTACTATCTTACAGAATACAATCTTTTATCACTGATTTGATATAAAATTTATCAATTTATCTTCATTCATTCGAATTTTTAAAGCATTTATGTAGGTACCGAGGTACGTGTTAAATTTATAAAAATTATTATTTTCTCGAAAAGTAAACCAGATAGGTTGGTAGCAGTTATAAGGAAAGTTATCACAAATATATTGCAAATTCCGAAAATCGAATAAAAAGTAGGGTATTCCATTTAAAAAAATTAAATTACGTGGCGCCACCTGGCGGTGACGCATTTAATTTAAAAACTTTTTATCACAAAATATGTGCCCCTACCTTACGTTTACAACAAAGTTTTCAGAATTTCAAAATCTGCATTCTTTCTCGAGATATCGCGCTGTCTCATTCCTCGCTGAACACAGTGTATATACATATATACATGTATGTTGGGTTGCGTCAACCACTTTAAGAGGGATTAACTTAGCTGACTCACCCTAGAGTAAGTTTACGTATACTTACAGCATTAAACTAAGGCATATAGAAATCCTAACCAATAAATTAGAGGTATGTTGGACTTGCAGTTTAAAGAAATCGACTCTGTATAATATCTCAATTTTTTTACTTATGGTGGTATTGAATTAACGGTGCGATATATTGTAACTATTCACAGTAAAGAGAAATACAATTATTGATAATCCAACTTTTAACTCCAATTTCTTTTAGAACGAGCTTTAAAGAATTTTTTTATATTATTCTTATACTCCCTAGCAATGTACCGTCAAGTGTATGTGCCAGTATTGATCATGCTGTATATAGCCAGAACGAGCGGTTTATCTTTGAATGACGATGTATGATCGTTACACTCTAAAATATAGTTCAAAGGTTAAAACATTTCTGATAAACAACTTTGAAATTGTATAACATTATCGTGGTATGCAATCTAGTTAATCTCGCATTCAGTACTTATTGTTCTATTACTACATTGAACTGAATTTTTTAAACTATATTTTCGTTTTTGATAAGTTAAAAGCTTGGCTAAACCATTTACCATGTCTGACATTTTGAGCATTGATTGGATTTACTGAACTAATCTACATAATATAAACGGCATCACACAACACCCGTCCATTCCAATCCCCATAGATGGTTCTAGGTTATTTGATTGCTAGCGAATGCTCCATTGCCGATTGCTCGCTGACAGTGATGCTCGTGAAGTCACTTGGTTATCATCCATTTGTTAGGCAGAACACACTTCAAATCGTTTGCAAATCGCTTCTTCTTTCCTGTAGCGATATGAGAGAGAATGAGACGACTATTGAATCAATTTGGACAACTGATGAAACGTAAATACATTATTTTACTCTACTTGCTGTGTCAAAACATGTAAGCATGCAGTGGTGTCATATCACATCTCCAAAGCCTAAGAAAGCAGTAGGTTGTGAGCTAGTAAAGTGGTGGCAATACTTTTTGGGACTCTCAAGAGGTGTTTTTTTTGTCGATTTCTTAACACAAAGTCTTACAATTAATGCAGCCCGTTATTCGACACTTGTGCTCCGGAAGATAAGTAGGCAAGCAGGAACAAACAGAAGAAAAGACAACGTTTAGCTTATTTTTCCAAGACAATGCGTCACGGGCTTAAAAGGAATTGTGACACATAAACGACGGTATGCCCCAGAGTAGCTCAGAGGAGGAGGGGGGTTCATTTTGTAAAATATACCGGGCTTAAATTGGACCAAATTCGAGATAAAGTCGTAATAAGTGAGGGTGCCAATCGGAATACCACTAGATCCTACACTGCTCAAGCTCTGCGTTATTTTGAATGGCAAATCCGAAGGTTGTGTGTGATGGAACTTACCTTTTCACGGAATTGTTGCTAATAGAAATGTTAATTGACTAGCCCCTTAAACAAAATGGCGCAACAATTATCAACTGGCCTTACAGGAATCTTCAAATTACTTTTAAGAAATCAAAATAAAATAGAGTTGAGTTTAACAAGGCATTTAATTAAATTAAAGAAGCGGACAAAATGGTTAAATGATTATAATTTGGTAACGAACTAAGATCAACATTATTAAAAAAAGACACAGTTTGAAACGAACATTTTTAAGATTAAACAAGGTCAAGCACAGGTGAACCTAAAACTATTAAATTTAAGCTAATAATACCTGAAAAAAGGTACTGCAAAAAGACCTTGTACACGCAGTATTTTCTTATATCAGTAAAGTTCTTCGAATAAAACATACGAAATATAAACTAGTTACAGAAGATTCCACAATGAACGGCGTGCGTACCACGCGGCCTTTCCCTCGGTAAACGAAATGAAGCGGCTGAAGCGCGGCTAACAAAGAGTTTATTATTTTTTAATGGAAAATTGATTCTTCAGGGGGGTGTGAAGCTTCAGTCCCTGGATGTAGTGCTGAAGTTTTTACAAACGTTGCGCATACAGGGTGCGTTCAATAAAAGCGGCCGCACATCACAAATGCGCGCTGCTGCAAGAACAATTAAAACCACAACATACTTCAGTGGGATCTTCTTCCCATGCGGCATGCAGTTCTGATCCCGCTCTGATTATTTCTTTCGTCCACTAAAAAAGAATCTCTAGCCAGGAAAAGGTTTCAGTCAAATAACGACGTTATCGAAGTTGTTCAAGGGTGAATACGCTTGCAACCCAAATACTTCTTCCAGGAAAGTATTATAAAGTATCCACATCGATGGCCCCTAGGTAGGGGAACTACCTACATCGAAAGTAATATAGTTTTCATCGTTGTAATATTGTAATGCTGTTTCGTATAAATAAATTCCGGTTCAAAGTTGAGCATTCTTCGTATATGTTTGTTGGGTTGAGTCAGCCACTTTTAAGGAGGACAACTTACCGGGTCCACCTTATGTATATAGAA
>JABXWE010012610.1:0-26194 GCA_014611495.1 Limonius californicus
TTGAAAAACACAATTTTTAAAATTCCAGTTCACACACTTCTTGAGTTGCGCAACCGAATAGTTGAAGAATGTGCCAATATCACACCCGTTATGCTCCAAAACGCATTTGATAACATGAAAAGGCGTGTAAAGTTATGCTTGGATGAAAACAGTGGACATTTTGAACATTTATTGTAATATGTACTTGAAAATAAACCCTCGATCCCCTCAATTTAAAAGCAGTTTCAAAGTGCGACATACGTTCTGACATACAAAGCCACCCTTTATCTAAAATTTTTTTGTACATATGGTATAAAGAAAGCAACTGGGTACTAATCCCGACAGGTAAAGTCGACCGGCAGAGTAATCGCCTTAATGAACCATGAAAATAATCTAACCTATTCACGAACTTAACTTCATCTGTTAATAATAATGACGGGGTTTAACAAGTATAACGACGACGGATCTGTCCTATGTAAGGAAAAATATATACAGGGTGCTTGCTTGCTTTGAAAGAGCGAGATCTAGGACGCGGTTTTCCAAGCAACTCTATGCACTTAGGCCATATGGCCCATTGTACACCCTAACTAAGAATTTTGCCTATCTGGGGTAATTCCAACTCCAGTAGTGATTTCTAGCGTGTCACATATCGCAGTGGCACGAGACCTACGGCTTTACTTCTTATCCGACAGAAGGCGCATTTTCAGATTTTTCCCCGCTAGAAAAATCTCGCCGACCTTGGCCAGGTTCGATCCCGCGTCCCTCGGATCTAAAGGCAAATACGCTAACCACTAGACCACCGAGGACGGCATATACAGGGTGACTTTAATAGTTATACAAATATTTTAAGCAGTGATTGTTCACATCAAAAGAATACTATATCAGCAGAATTGCCTTATAAAAATATTTATGCTTTTTGATAAACACAATGAAGTTACCTTGTTTGAGAGCCGCTGAAATTTTACAAATTGAGCCCACAGCTTTTAAATTATGAGATGTGACCAGTTGAATCAGAGGAGTTTAAACTCGGACTAAGAAGGTGCTAAAGTTCCAAAAAGTACCTGCAATAAGAAACGCTCTGCCCTTTATGAATTAATGAATGAGCTCATTTGAATTAAAAAGACGAAAAGATGAGCAGCGAATGAAACATAAACAATCATAAAATAAATTACAATTAAAGCCAAGTCGCTAAAGGAGATGCTAAAAATGCTGACCAGCGTTGGCAATACAAGTTTCCGCACTGCTTATCCAAGACCTCCGAACGCGTCCCAAAACTTCTGCACTTTGACGAATTTGCAATGCGGCGTTATTAACTCATCACTCGAGTTCTTCAATCCTGTCGACTGAAGTACTGTAAACAAGTTGATTCATGTAACCCCATACAAAAAAACATAGGGATTTAAATAAGGCAATTTTGGGGGCCACAATATCGGTCCATTATGACCTATCCAACGATTTGGGAACATGTTATTCATCCAAGCCGTCAGTTGTGCAGCGTATGAGGTGGAGCGCCATCATGAAGATAAACAATGTTCTGCCACGTATGTAGCGAAACTTCCTCTAGCAACTCTTGTTATGCTCTTTTAAAATTTGCCGCTCTATATGAATTATTCCGTAATTTGTTTGCCGCTTTGTAAGAATTAATAATGTTATTTTAATTGCGGTCTTATTTTGGGTTACCGTTTCGCTATTTTGTTTTGTCTTTCTAAGTTTGAGTTATGGTGACAGTTTCTTTGGTGTCGAAATTGCCGAGTACTGTTTTTTCCGCGCTTGACCTCGGACGCTTCCCAGAACCCACGTGTCCCTTATTCTAGAACTTTTACATAACATTTCGAAATATGGTGCAATCTTTTTGGGGGGAAGGTGGAGATTCCCGTTGCGTTTTTCAAGCAGTCAATCTTCCACCTTTCTTGGCTCCGGACCTTCCCAAAATTACATCTTCAGGGGAGGGCCGTAAATATATATCGAGTGCTGCAAGTGGCGGCTTTTGGTTTTTTTTTCGAGGGGTATCCGTTATGTGTGCTTTGTCTCGCTGTTTTACCAAGGAGTATAAACAGACCATCGGCTACTGCCGGATTTAAAGAAGATACTGGATTCAATCCCGGTAAAGGCAATTCTTTGTGAATTAACCATATTTTCCTGCATCTGGAAATCGCCCGAAATTGTGCCGACGCTACTAGAATCGTTCAAGGTAAAAATCCAGATTTTGTGTAGTGATAAGTATAAAGGAACCTTTTTTTCTGCTCGCGTTACCTTGCAAACTTCAAATTTTGTTTTCATGTAAATAAAAAGACGACCTTTAGTCGCTATATGTGGTGTTAGTTGTTAATTATAAAACTACCGAATTATATTCAGTTTTATTCTTGTGAACTTCAGCGTCCCTGGTGTACGTGCTGTATGAAAGAACGAAAATCCCGTTGCACCAGTGGCGGCGAGTTTTTTTCTGAACGTTCAAGAACATTAAAAATATATAATCCAAACTTATAGCGTTATCACTTGTCATTTTCTTGTATTGTCATGTTTAACCGTTGAATTATATGTGTGTTAAAAAATTTACTGCCTCTTATTATTGTGTCTTTTGTACTTGTGTGTGTTCGAATTTTGCAAGCTTCATATATATAGGAGGAGGCACAATAAAGGTAAGTTCCATTCCCGTAAGCTGTTGGCTTCTCGGTCTTCCACGAGGACCTACAATCAGCTGAAAATGATTTCGGGAAGTGATTTTCTCGAATTTCATTAGAATTGTCATCACTCCAAATGTGCGGGTTGTGAGCGTTATGAACCCCATGTCGCGAGAAACCACCCTCATCAGTAGCCACATTGTCCCCAAAATTTGGATTTTTACCTTGATTATGTTGAAGCCATTCGCAAAAATGAACACGACGATGTAGATCTCCTGGTTTCAGAGCCTGAACTTTTTGAATATGAAATGGAAATCCTTGTTCTTTTTGAGTTCGCCAGACTGCAAACTGGGATACTCTCCTACCTGATTAGCAAGACGTCATGTACTTATCTGCGACTGGTTTTCCACTTTCTGCAAAATCTCCTCTTCGGCATTGACCATTCGATTCTCACGTTGCCGGCCAATATCGCGTTTGTTCATTGCAAAGGATCCTAAATCTCTGAGGTGTTGAACCATACTCACAAAGGCTCGCGTGTTGGGCAGTCGCCGTCGAGGGAAACGTTCATGGTACAAATCTCAAGCAAGTACAGCATTCCCACGAGTCTCTCCATAAATTAAAACCATATCAGTCGTCTCAGCATTGATAAAATCCATTTTCGATATTTTTTAAAACGAAGACGGCAATGTGACATTAATAAAAAACAGTCGTCTTTGGTCTTTAATTACATTTTATTTTCAAAAATGCCTGTTGCTATCAAATTTTTTTGAACAATGTCCTTTTTTTTAATCTAACAATTTTTATATTAGACGTTATTGGACGAATCGTATTATTTTACCGTCCTCTGTTACCAGTTAGAATATTTGCATAACTATTAAAATCACCCTGTATAATGCCAGGGAAGAAAAATTAACGTAGACTCACAACGGGGCGGGCCGCTATAGGGGTCAGTCGGTTTCCGCACCGGAACCCTAGGCCCCTCTTTAGCCAGTGATGGGAATGTAAGGATAGGAGAGGCCAGGAAAATCAAATAATGGAATTTCGTGGATGATACTGTCCCAGCATTTACCTGTATGACCCAAGAAATCCACGAAAAACCTGAGTCAGGACAGACGACGACCCGAGTGTTATAACCCAAGATCTCCCGGCTGAAATGTAAACGCTTTCCCGCAAGAAGCCACCGTCCTCGGTATAATTACAGGAGGAAACTACAACTAATACTTCCAAATGCAAAAATGAACGTTGACAGTTCGCTTAGACTATAAACGGAATTTGTTATCGGCCGTAAAGAAGAATTTTTTTTCAGTCAACAGTTGTTTTACACATTTAAGGCATCTTTGTCTAAGGTGGACAGTTTATGGGGATAGTACTTTCGACTACTTCAGAAAATGTTTCGTGCAGTTGTTCGCCATACATGGCGGCCTTAAGGGTGTAAAAGCCATATGAAATTACACTACTTAAAATGGATTTATTTATCCACATATCATAGATGAAAATGTTATTGGTGATGGAAAATATTCAGTTAGTGAGTTATTAACAAGAATGTAATTGTAAAATAATTTATGACTTGAAATAGGTTTATTAGTGAGTTTATTGATATTTATAACTTTTTTAAATATCAGTTTAAACACACACAGAAGCTTCCGTAACAATTTCTAAAAATAAAAGTCGTTGTATCTTCGACATTTTTTGTTCTATAGTACTTAAACTTTGTCACATCCAGCAGTGGGTGTTTCCAATTACAACCCCTTGTAGTAGATTCTGATATCTCAAATGATATTCACTAAATCACACAGTCCGGGGATCTAGGGGGCCAAGGAATTGTGCTTACGGTTTCAATTACAGCTTAGGAAATGTATTTGCTAAGTATTCCCGTACGGCTAACATATTGTGGGCAGAGCAACCATCTTGTTGAAAGCAAATTTCATCAAGTCTGATCCCCGGAACTTGACGCAAAGCAGGAACGGTTTCGTTTTGCGGCATATCAAAATATTTTGGACCATTTAGGTTCCCCTCAATAAAAAATGGTCCAATAATGTTATTATCCAATATTCCACTCCACACATTCAACTTTTGTGGATACTGAGATTGATAACTGTAATGCTTATGACGATTATTCTGCGACCAGACCAACTGATGGATGGTGTCGATCATTTATTGGAAACGTGCGTTCGTCAGGAATATACTTTTGCTCATGAAATCCATGTCACTGTTCGATTTTTCTATTATATTCTCACAAAATTCCATTCGTCTAATTTGGTCATTTGGGTAAGTCCGTTGAGTTCTCGATAGCTTTATAGGAACGATATCAATGTTTTCTTAAAACTTTTATTACTATGATGGACACAAGTATCTTGAGGGACCTCGACGGGGCAATGCAAGCAAGTGCTGTCAGTCAAGGTCACAGTAAAATGCGGTTCGGTCGGCCGCGGGATCGGATCCCGACTAAGGCGATGACCGTATTTCACATGTTAAGTTTAGAGTGCATATTGTATGAATGGATAGTACCTATATACGGGACGCCCGCACCCCACTGAAGTAAAAAAAAACAGTACCATGAGTAATATTTCTAGAAGACTGGCATGGATCTACTTCTACAGCAGCACATATTTCAATGCAAATTCCGTAAAATTGTAACAGGCAGCTGTCAAATTAAAGTCGTAGTTAATGCTTAGGTGATAACAAACTAAACCAGTCGCATCTATTTACCTATGACTAATATTAAAAACGTCAAGATGCATGGATCCAAATGTTTCTTATATTCTATGTTCGTGGTGCAGACCGCCAAACGGTATATTTATTCGGTCGGCGAAGGCGGTTGTAACATCCCCGAAGGGGGCGCGGGGGATGCCGAAACCTCGAACAAAAGAAACGGAAAAATCGACATAGAAACTTAGCCGGCGTCCCCTGTGCCTCCTTCGGGGCTGTTAGACCCGCTGCAATGACGTGGACACGTGTTGGACGTCGATTCGTGTTTCGACTTTGGACGCCCTTGGCGGCCGAACGCTACGAGCTACGGGAAAGTGCCATAAGAAAAAATTGTTGTCCTCGATGAGGCTAACAACATATCAGGACCGCAAATCGCAAAATTTTCCGGGTTCCTTCTTTATCCATAAACTTGTTATTTTCAATCATCTGTCATTTGTTTCTGGATGAATATTTTTTTATGAAACTCAAGGATCAGACGCAGAATAAAATACCTTTCATATTAGGTGCCACTGGACCCCATTGACATTTAAACAAATAGTTCAAGATGGCGCCTAGACGCCTTTTTGAAAGCTATAAAATTTAAATATGGGCTAGAAAGTAGTATTTAGCCTTCCATTAAAGCACCCAAAATTTTGTGAAGAAATAAGTCGTTCAAAAGTTAGTAGGGGGGGGAGGGCATTTTACGACCGCACTGTATATATATATATATATAACAAATGAAAGCTAATTTAATAGACTAATAAATATGATATTTAAGCACTAGATTTTGCTATCGGTTTTTTTTTTCTTTTTCTGGAGGCCAACTTCATTCTGCAGTAACTTGGTTGAGTTTACTACTAGTTCTTGGGGCATTTTACTAGTTAGAAGCTATATTGTACAATGCTTCATTCCCAGTAAATAGTTAAACCTATAATTCTACCCTTCGGTTTGATTATTAGTTGTATCTTCAACAGCATTTGCCATTTTCCCATTATTACACTTACATTTCTATTTCTTATGATCCAGGTGACATTTATTCCGGTTGACATTTTTTCTGTGAACACGTATTCCGAGTGACAGTTTTACCGGTGACATTTTTACGGTGACTTTTTTCAGTGGTATTTTGTCCGGTGAAATTTTTTCGGTGGCATTTATTCTGGATGACATTTTTTCCGGTGATTTTTACTCCAGGTGACATTTTCATAGGTGACATTGTCACCGTGAAATTTTTTCGGTAAAAGGTTTTCCAGTGAGGGGAGACTCGGCCATGAAGGACCATGTGGGCAAGAGTAACCAGTCAATCATTTTTAATTTGAATTTGCCACTCAAATTTTCTCATTTAGTTCCGATAGCCACCATAGTTCTGCAGTGTTTGTTGTAAGAGACGTTAAGATAAGTTACTTTATTATATTTTGCGACCAAAATAGAATATATATACGTGTTGAATGATTCACTGTAGCTCAGGAAAAGTGCAATTCTGAACAAAATATATTATGTGTCATATTCGGACTGGTTCTACTGAAAGAGCGTTTTACGCCGTTTCTAACCTAAAAACAGTTTCGCAGTATATGTGTATTCATCCATGAATAAATCGAATCAGATGTTTTGCATACATTTCTGGCAATAATAACCGGGCAAAAGGAACCAATTCTACCTACCTGGTTCCCTTTGCCCTGTATAGGTTGTACCTTGGTATTCTGTGTCTCATTAATTTTGTTTTCGAAAGATGGTGATGAAGAGACAATGACCCGTGCACTAAATACAATAAACGAAAAAAATATATCAATTCGAGGGGCCGTCATGGAATTCGGAATTCCATATCCTACTTTGCGGAAACACATGTTAAAACAATCTTCTAAAAAAGAGCTTGGGCGTTTTAAATCTGTATTCCCTGAAGATATGGAGAAACAAATTGTAAAACACATACAAGAAATGGATGCTCCTTTTTATGGCTTTACAAAACCAGATTTATGCACTTTAGCTTTTGAATTTGCCAAGCAAAATAATCTTCTTCATAATTTTCAAAATGGGAGGGCTGGGGGTAGTTTGTAACTTTATGCGAAAGCATCCTGAGTTAAGTCTTAGAACTCCGGAACCCACAAGTATTGCTCGCGCATGCGATTTCAACAAACCGCAAGTGCAATTGTTTTTTGATAATTTGAAAACGGTCCGCCAAAAGCATAATATTGAGCTGGATAACATTTATAATGTCGACGAGACGGGTATACAAACGTCTGCAAAAAAGCCACCAAAAGTAATTTCATGAAAGGGGAAAAAACAAGTGGGCTCTATCTCATCAGCTGAAAGGGGGCAACTAGTAACGGCATTCTGTTGCTGCTCTGCCTCAGGAACATTTGGTCCTCCCGCACTCACCTTTCCTGGAAAGAAAAGGAACCCAAGAGACTTAAATGGAACACCTCCTGAAACCATTGATTTTGTGAGTGATAATGGTTGGGTAAATGGCGCAATTTTCTTGGAGTGGATGAAGTTTTTTGTAAAATCCGTAAGACCCACAGCAGAACAAAAGTGTCTACTTATTCTGGATAGTCACCTTTCCCACCGATCTTTAAATGTGTTGGAGTACGCTTTTCAAAATAATGTCGTTATCCTCTCTGTACCTCCGCACTGCACACACAAACTGCAGCCACTGGATGTCGCAGTACCTATATGGACCATTCGGGAAATACTTTGAAAGAGTAGTAGACAAATGGCAGAAGCAACACCCAGCACAACACATCACCTTATACGAATTAGGCGAAATATTTGGGTCAGCGTATTTACAAAACGCCTCCACCCAAAACGCAATTAATGGTTTCAAAAAGACTGGCATATCAGATGGAGGTGTCGACGTATTTAGCGACATTGATTTTGCTCAATTTCAAGTTACTGATAAGGAACATATCCAGATGAATGAAAATAATGTTCCCATTGCGGATCATCGCACTCCTCAAACTTCACCTATGCCATCGTGTTCCACTGATATTAACCAGCAAAGCATCCAACGTTATGCGGACTGTCGGACTCCTTCAACTTCATGCGTTCCATCAGGTTGCATAAATATCAACAAGCAAACTGTACGTCACACAGATCGCAGTCGTTCAACTTCCCCGCTCCCATCGTGTACCAACCAAGCTGAAAATACTAACACTTATACTGACAAAACTAATAATGATATAGCAGAATGTTCTTTCACGACAAGTTATGCAATAATACCTTTTCCAAAACAGGTACCAAAAGAAACAACAAGAAAGCGAAAAACTCAAAAGTCAGAAATGCTGACTTCTACGCCTGTCAAGGAAGAACTGAAAAATAATAATAATAACAAAAAACGAAAACTTAAAAATAAATAAATTACCGGCAGAAATGACGAATCAAAGAAAAACCAAAAATCCGAAATTGATTAAGCCGAAGCCAACCAAATGACACTCAAGTACTCCAAACTACCGGTGGAAAATACGGATCCCGAAGAAAATGTACCTTGTCTTGTCTGCGCTGACACATATGGAAACTCTAAATCTGGCGAACCATGGATTGAATGCAATCACTGCCAAAATTGGGCACATCAATTATGTGCAGATTACAATAGTTGCATCTACATATGTGATCATTGTAAGTCTTCGGTCTTGAGTTTACTTAACCAACTTTACTATTCGTCATCATGTACAACACTTTAATGTATGGTTCCTTTTGCCCAAATGCATTTTGTATGATGGTTACTCTTGCCCGTGGTAATGGTTCTTTATGCCCAAGTGTTTGGGCAAAAGGAACCAAATTTTACTTTTAGTTTATAATTTTTTCAGAAGAAATGTATCTTTCGTTTACTATTTTTATGAAATAAATTTTATTTGCAAATGCGCATCCTTCAGTTTCCCGTCTTTCCTTAGCGTATATAGCATCACTGGAGCTTCCGACAAGCTGTCAAACTAAAGTGGTTCTTCTTGCCCGAGTCTCCCCTACATCTTTTCCGCCAACTTTCTAAGTTAACTAATTACTTATTCGCGCGACTATTTAAACATGGTCGAGAACCATTTGATGATGATCTCCTTCAAGGTCGCCCTATTGAAGTGATCACTTTAGATGTTCTTGAAAAAATCAAGTGCTTGGTACTGGAGGATGCAAACTTGAAGAAGCAACAATTATCAGCTTTATTAGGATTTTAAGAATTAACGGTTTTCAGAATTATGCGTGACTACGTGACAAAGTTAGTTTAAATGTATCTTGCGAATACGAGTGAACAATGTTTGGCGCGTTGTAAATACAAACAGATTGAATTAACAATCGACATGTCACAGTATACGAAACCTGGAGTCATCACCATATTGCTGAATCTATCTAAGCATTAGTCAGTGCAGTGGCATATCAAAGCCTCCAACCCTCCCAAGAACTTTAAAGTCACTTACTCTGCAGGAAAAATAATGGCAACAATTTTGGACTGTCGAGGAATTGTGCTGATTGATTATCACCAGAAGGGTAGTACAGTAACATCTGAGTATTATGCAAGTTTATTGCATTGCCTCAGAGATTCTCTTAAAATGGAAAGCCGCGGCAAACTTAGGCAACGTGATGCGCTGTTGCACGACAATGCACCAGTGTAGTGCGTAAGTGAAGACTTGCTGATTGCGGCTTCGAAACAATAGAATAATATCTATGACGAACTTTTGAGAAGAAAACAAATGTATATTTTTACAAAGAATTAAAGTTGCCATTGAAAAAGTGTAATACAGGCATTCCAAATCAAGAAAACTATATTGATAAATAAATATTTGTTGCTGCTCCAACCTTTTGTTGTTCAGTCCGGAAATATAAAAACGGCTCCTCGTACATATTAATTATACCATGCTCGTTGCTATCTTCTTAAATAAGTTATCTATAGTAGTTTGTCCTTGTACCGCAAATGTTAAATTCTCATGCTCCTAAGAATATTTAAAAAATAATAAGAATTTATAAGAATTTTATTTTAAACGGCGTCAAAAGCTCCAATTAAAAAAAAGACGTCCATTGATAAAGCTCTGTACGGCTGGATATTAAGCAGGTAAATACCGAAGAATGTTCAAACGTCCGACTCTGGAAAATTCCAGAAACTTTTCCCTTATTTAAATTATCATCCCTAATAGGTATTTTAAAGTAAAGTTTGTTTGAGGTAAATACTTTCTGTTTAACACAAGTCGGAAATGGTAAAATATTTTAGTTTTCCCCCTTCGTATAGTCGACTTGCGTAACACTCATCGTTAACCTTTTCTCTATCTGGTTATTCACAGAGGATTACACATGTAAACATCATAAACAACATTACTAAACTTATTGTTAGGTGTTCCGGTGAAATCTAAATGCAGGATGTATTCAGGCAAAAAGAAATAAATTAAATAAAACAGGTAACTTGTACTCAATGAATAAGTAAATTCATTTTAATCCAATGTGTTACTGAGTAATATTACTACAGGATGTATTACAACGTGCGCATAATATTTACACCACACTATTCTACGTTGCAAACCAAGCAAAAAACGCTAATAAATCGTAACATGCTGCCAAATCTAATACCAAACATTATTACTCGGTGTACCAAATGTTTAGATGTTGCAGGTGCTCATTTTGAACAGCTATTGTAACCAAAAAAGGATTTAAATTTAAATAAAACGTATTCAATCTTGAGTTGTAAATTATTTCAATAATTTTAGAGGATATCCATGAAAAACATGAACACATACTTGATTTAATTGCAGATTCACAAACATATACGATCAAGGGTAACTAAATGCACGTCTCTTAGCTTTAAATTGTATAGCGTTTCCAAATTAAAAAACCTTTAAGTGCTTATAATTTAAAGACTCTTCGTCTAAGACCAAATTGCTGTGAGAGTTTTTTGCTTGTTTTTCAACGTATAATTGCGTGGTGTAATTATTAGCCGCACGTTTTAATACACCCTGTATATTATTTCAAAATCAGTAATAGATGCGTAGAAAAGTAAACCATCATATAAATTTTCAAATCCCTAAAAACAAACTAAAAACGTCAAATCCGGGCAAAACGACTCTCCTTATAGCTTTAAAAATATTTACTCCTCTGTAAGTAACCAGGTAGAGAAAATGGTTAGCGCAGAGTTTCAAGCAAATCTACTGTATCTGAGACGATCCATCACGACAACGTGAAATACAATAGAGTCGACAATACAACTTCGTAGAAGCTAGTTATATCCGATATTTCTTTGTACGCGACCTTATTTTAATTGAGTTGAACTGTATATGAGTATCAGTCGGTTAGATGTTTATTTTTTAAACTGCCAGTTTTAATTTTCTGGTTAGCTTACTATCAGTACTAAATTATTGTTGTCCACAAAATTTGAAAATTTTACCCGAATTAATCTCCTGAAAATAGCAATTGTCATACTCAAATTAGAATCTACTATATAAAACGCTTTGTTCACTAACCACAAAAATTCAGCTTGTTATGGATAATCTGTAGCGACAAGCAAATGCTTCTAAACAGACCGTAGCAAGAAAAATTGTGAAATTTCCCTACCAAATGATTTTAACATTGACAAGCAAGATTTGATGAAAAACTCTTTATACATAATACGTTCCTCCGGCATAATCTACCATGTGTCATCTACTCAAATGATAAAGATTGATTGTGTTGGGTTCTAAACAATTTTCAGTGTTTTAGCAGGCATCTGTACAAAAGCATTGCCGGAACGGTTTAAATTGTCAAGCGTACCAAGGCTTTTATATTACATCATCTACTGTTACCATTCGGCTAAGCTTATTATTGTATGCCTTCTAAAACACAATTAAAATAATATATAATTTGACAATCATTGAAATAAGAGGAACAGAAATAATAAAAATACTAGAGCTTTTGACATGACGTTGAAATTCAGAAATGATTTAGAATTTCAGAAAATTTTCCTAATAACTAATTTTCTGCAGGTGGGCACATGCGTGTATGTGTATATACACATTGTTAGGCAACGGTTTTTACCTTCTGTGAGTATTACTTGAATATGTGTTCAACAGATAAATATTTACTAAAATATGCATAACTTCTGTCGGCTCTATTGCAGCTAGCAAGAATTATAGAAGTTTGAAGGAAGGGCCGTCCAGAGGAATGTGTAGGAAAAGCAAAGAGTGGCAGAGACTTGAAAGAGGCCAGCGGCGGCAGTCTGCAAGAGGCAGTGTTGTTGGTAGCTAGGCGTAAGCTTGCATACTGTTGACGTAATAACTAATGAATAGCATTTGCGAACCTACTAACTGATTGCGATGCGAGTATCAAGGTGCGCAAGGTGCGAATTTAGTGTTACCACGTATGCGATTATATATAAAGATGAGCTGCAATGGTAATGTCGGCTGATATAAGCATTGGCATCCTTGGCTAGGTTATGATTTATATCCCATGAAGTGTTATATGCGTTTACCCGAATGGTTGCGTATTATCTACCCATTATTATATATGGTTTATATCCCATGAAGTGTTATATGCGTTTACCCGAATGGTTGCCTGATATCTACTTATTATTATATATGGTTTATATCCCGTGAAGTGTCATATGTGTTTACCCAAATGGTTACGTATTCTCTACTTGATATTATATGTGTTTTAAAAGCATTGGGTCCTATTATGGTTGTTATGCAAGATTGCTGTATCTATGTAAGTAGTTGTTGGAAACAGTAGCATAGTGAATATAATTAGCTATATGAGTAGATAATGTGTGTGGCATGATTAATCATTATTCCCCTAGCAATCATTCGAGAAATAGTCAGTCGGCAGAGGTTACATCGAAAATGTGTCTACGTCGAATTATTATCATTATTAGGAATGCAACATTAATGTCAGCATGGCATCGACTGACTTTTACGCGGGGTGTGAACACACATGATACTCTCCTCTTCGCATGTGGGGTTGATCCCCCCGTGACTCCTGTAAATAACAGAGAGACTGGCTGGACTTAGTCCTAGCCTGGATCCTTCTGGAGGGTTCGTGCACCAGAAGATATGATAATTGTAGTAATTACTCTACGATTACGAATGACTGCGGCCACAGCAGCTAGTTGGCAGATGACCAACCATATCTAGTTCGAGTTCCAATCCAGGGCAGGGGGCTCGAGGACCCCGACTACTCAATATTTATTGACGGATCAGTAAGTCTGTGTTTTATTATCTGTTGCATGTTGTCTGCCTATCGTCGTCAGTGAATTCTGATCGCATCTGCTGTTTGTTTACCCAGGAACTGCATAAATAAAATGCAGATGCGCTGCAACCTTATCTAAATTTAAAATTCAGTAGTTTTTATTGGCCCCTATAATTTCACCTTTCGGTTTGTTTATTCGTTCTATCTACAGCAGCAATTGTGAAATCATGGACGCTGCTGTCGTTGGTGGGAATTGTGGAGGTATATTCCGCATTATAATGTTACCTGCACCATTACCTTGCCTACGGACGCGTCTTGTGACATGTGTGTGATCAAAGTAATTTAAAATGTCTGCTGCTTCCAAACTGGTTTACCTTAAAAACGGCATATCTCAACTGGTAAAAATGCTAAGCCATGGAAATTACGGAACATTTGTAGTTTTTCTAAAGGGGATATGAATCTGTGCAAAAAAATTGCAAAACATTGTTTTTTTGAACGACCCTCTCTTTTCAATAGTTTACTATTTTCCCATTATTACACTTACACATCTATTCTTTTATGATCTCGGTCACATTTTTTTCCGGTGACATTTATTCCGGGTGACATTTTTTCCGTCAACAGAATTATATTACTTATTTACGAGTATTGTCTCCTTGGTTTTTATTTCATTTTCAACATGCGATCTTAGTACTCTTACACGAGTTCTCTGGTATTGATTAAACTTAATTCCAAAGATGAATTAAAAAAGTTGTAAACTTTTCATAAATCTAGACTGTAATAGAAGTTACATATGGTTAAGTGATAGTATTTTATAAAAACTATAAAAAAATAAAGGAATTGCTGGTCATTTTTATCTATAGTTGAGTTCCTTTTTAATAATTCTATTACTTTGGCAATAGGATTTCATAATTTTATTTCTCAAAGCTTTCTTTACATAATATGTAATTAGTTTGATCCCGTGGAACCTTACAATGTCGAAACAAATATGCTCTTGAAAATAGGCAGTGGCTGTTTAAAGTACGATAAAGTCCAGACGAAGTGTATGGCTCATTTTTTCCAGAATGTTATAAAGAAACATTGTGTTATAATTTTATTATCACATCATAAAATATCCCTCGCTTCCTGTTGGTAGACGACCTTAAACAATAAATTACTAGGTCACGACGTACTTTACTTTCCAGGAAGAATTAAAAACTGTATAGAATACTTAGTGTTTTCTTAAAACGATAGTTTGTAATTTTGTGGAGTTGAATTTATTTAAATAACAATCAACGCATTTTTGTATTCTATGACAGACTTAAATTTTCTATTAATCTTGATTCAGGTATAATTATTCTAGGTATTGCATCTAACTGAATGGTCGTGAGAACTCGAATTAAAGGCAAAATTAGACATATAAATAAAAAAAGTGTTCATTAATTGCTTAAAATGGGTGCTTTACATATTTGCATAATTACAAAACAATTTATATTTCTATTCAGTGATCACTTATTTTGAAATACACTAAAAATCTCATATGTTAAAACCCCTCAGTAGATTATATCATCATATAATTTGAAATTTGAGGCCTTTATACGGAGGGAAAAAGTTGCACTTTGCGCATCTTAATTAGGGAAAGGTAAAGATGTAGGTACAGTAAAATTTTGTTCGTTCGCTGCCTACAGAGTCAAGATGCGGATATGCTCGTTTACCTGGTTACAATCGGTCTAAAAGGGAAACCTAGGCCAGTTGTAAACAGGTAAACGAGCGTATCCGCATCTTTACTTTACTTAGGCAATTTCATCTTTTGTTTCGGTAACTCGTGAATAAGCGAAATACTTGAGGCGTATTTAAAAATTGCATATAAATAATGTAACAAAAAGGGAGGGACAGTATTATTGTTGTCCTACTCTATTTAATCCTGTAGCCGGCTATTAACTGTGGAACAACTATATTAAAACCACCAAAACGTTAGCGACTTATGAAATCTCCCATAACAAACCTAAAAGATTTACAAATGCATGTATAATTTTCATAAAAACAAGAAGGGAGGAGGGGAAGATCATTGATTCGCTTATAGAGCATTGTTGATTTTCAAGTTTGGAACAAAATCTGGAGATTATATTGACGAGATAAATTTTAAAAATTATGAAAAGTGGGTGATCCAGAACGGATTACAAATTTGCCAAAAATCGCGATACTATTCCTTGATAGCGCTCCTTATCATAGTGTTCAATTTAATCCCGCACCAAATTCAAACAATAAGGAGCAAGAAACTGTACTGGCTGACAGAACATGACATTCCTGCAACACAAGAGTAACAAATTAAATAAAAAATAACAATATTCGAAAAAAATAATAAGGAACGTCGCAGGTCACAGCCACCGTGTTCTAAGATTACCACCATATCATTCATAATTAAATGCCATCGAAATGATTTGGACTACAATAACAAATAATGTAGCTTCAAAAAACCTTACTTTTAAGTTAAAATATGCAAAACAAGTAGCAGATGAAAAATTTAAGTCCAGTACGAAAAAGAATAGAACAACGTTTGCAATTATGTAAAAGATAAAGTGTTTATGAATATTACTACAGATGTTTTAGTAATTGGTGTAAGCTGTCATAATGACAGTGATTTTGGTTTTACTGATACTTCGGAAAATACACAGCAACAATTTTTTAAAATTATAATTACCAATAGAATAAAATATAGAATGTATTAATAGATTTTTTGTTTGTTCTATTTACACAGTTTATAAAATTTAAAATAAAATTCTCGAACTTCTTATTCGGAGTGTACGCGGCCAGAGCAAGCAGTCCCTCCCTTCACCTAATATGTGCAAAATTTATCAGCTTAAAACGGCATTCTTGTAGAAGCAATGTTCTTACTTATAAGAAGGAAAAATCGGTTAGAAACGCAAATGAAATGAGAAAAAAGCACTAAACTACAAATTACCTTCTGCTACATTTTACCTGCTTTAAACAACTCTGAAACATATCTGTCTACCTAGTTTACCAGTCGAATTCGTTTAACCTTCGACATTATAGTGGTTTTATTAACAGTAACTCAAAAGTAATGTACGAGGTGTGTTCAATTGAAACCCATCTTTATAAAAAATGTATTCAACAATTTAATATCAAATAATTACCGTTACAGTTAAGGTACATATCCCATTGTTTTACTAACCGATGTATACCCTGCTCATAGAATTCTTGTGGCTGCTGTTTGAAGAAGTCTTCCACAGCTATTTGTACTTCTGCGACAAGCTCAAAAATCCGACCTTTTAACGCCTTTTTCAGCGGTCCAAAAATATGGACATCGCAAGGCGATAGATCCGGTCTATAGGGCGAATGCTCTAGAACCCTCCATTTCTTTCGCTGAAGTGTTTTTTTTACCACATTAACAACATGAGGCCTAGCATTGTCGTGTAGCAAAATGACCCCACGCTTAGTTTTCCTGGACGTTTTCGTCTTATTGCTTGCTTAGGCTTGTTCAAATTTTAATTGTACAGATTTGCATTGACATTCACTCCAGGTTCCTTAAACTATATCAACAAGAGTCCTTCATGGACGAAAAAAAATGTTAACACCACCTGGCCTGCAGAAGGTTATACTTTAAACTTCTTCGGTGGTGGTGAATTTCAATGTTTCCGCTGCATCGACGGTAACTTACTGTATGGTTCGGAGTAATGGCACCAAGTTTCATCACCAGTTACTATTGACAGAAGAAAGTCAGCACCATTTTGCTTATAGTCTGTGAGGTAGTGCAAAGATAAGCCCAGTCGCAAGCATTTTTGTTCATTAGACAAGAGGCTAGGAATCCATTGCGAACAAACTTTGCTGTAACCCAGATTACGAACAATACTATGGACACATCCTACACTCCCACCAATAATTTCTGAAATTTCTCTAATTGTAATTCGACGATTTTCTCTAATACGGCCTTCCACACATTCCAAACAATATTGTTTGCAGTACACCGTGCACCTACCCGCAGCTCATCCATAGTACTTTCTTTTCCATTCTTAAATTTTCGGCACTATTACTTCACAGTCGGGCACGCAATACATGCATTTCCATACACTGCTTGCATTGGCGTATGAATGGCTGCACACCCTCAGCGCATAAAAATTGTAGGACCGCACGCTGATCAAACTTGGACGGATTTTCAACAACAAACGCCATTTCAAAATCGAAGTTTTAAAAGTCAAAATCAAATTCAAACGCAACAAGCTTATTAACGTGTTGCTTACAAACATTACTAACATTAGCAAACGTCATTTGAATTATTGTATTTGTTTTTAAGACTAAGTTGATCAAAGATGGTTTCAGTTGAACAAGCCTCGTATATTACTGTATATTATTCGTACTGCATTCTCTAGTCACAATGGACTTGGCAAAAAAGAAGGAAACTCTTAATAATGATAAAAAGTAACAAAACACAGGACATAGCATCTTACATAACAATATTCGAACCGTGTAGCATAAAACACAAAAACACCTACAACATGTAAATCGATAACTTTAGGTAAGCAATAATGATAAAGATCAAATTCTCAATTATCTTAATGTGGTTAGTGTGTTTCTGTTTCGAATTTTGTAAGCCGACGCACTTCAGGCGTTGCTTTCATCCAAACATTCGAGCTTAATTATAAAATCGCTTCAATGTAGAGTGTATCAATATTTGTAGTTCATGTTTATTTTGTCTGGCAAATATTCCGTAAGAGATTAAATTCTAAATTTCGTTTTTCATTGCCAATATCATTTGAAAATAAATACTCGAAATACTCGTCAGAAAGCGTTGCAGTTTGAAGCAAAAACACTCGGTTTGCCACATGAAGTTTCGCAAAATTGACCGTTTAATTTTGCACGTGGTGCCATGTTAGTGGGTCGGTTTTAGAACGTTGGGGGTTATGAGCAAGTAATTGCTGGTTTTATGTAGAGGACCACTTTTAATGAGCGTAACTTTCCCCGGAAATTGAAAAACGACATTTGTAATTAACAGGTATGGCACAATTTTTAAGCCCCTCTGTGTAGCCTCATATGTGGTTCCGCGCATGAAAAGTATACGAAGATTGAAAGTCACACCTAAATAATTCGAATTTACATTTGTACACAATTAGTAGTGGCAATGCAAAGATGTATAATTTAATTTTTAATATTTGAATTAAATAGGTACATAGAAAAAGCATTTTTCAAAATAGTACAACGTTAAAGAGAAGTTTTTCTGCTGCAGCAATACAGCAGTCCCTCTTGAAATCAGAAACTACTAGTCCATAAATACTTCAACGCAGAAGTACAATTTTTACTCCTTATAAGAAAACTGTACATTGGAGGCTTGTCATCTCGTAATCGTTCTCAGCAATTTATAATGTTTATAGCACAGCTGCATTAAATCAAAAATGTAATAATGAAAATGGTTCTGCCTTGCAGAATGATGCAGTGTGCATTTCCTAATTTATTAGTTTCAGTCTGCAGGCTGCAGAATATGTGTTGGCAATATAGCATTTTGACAGAATCTAGCCTAGTTTCTGTACGATATTTACGTCTTACACGACTGAAGACTTGTAGCACTTATCTATTTTTGTATCGTGGTTTTCTGAAACTAAATGTGCTTGACATTTTTTAGCTGATGGTTAGAAGCAGAACCAACCAACATTTGTACTGAACTCAAATACAGTACACCACGGAAAATACGGCTGAATTCAAACGATCATAATATTCTAATTAAGAAGTTCTTTCAACAAGCAACAACTTATATCCAGAAGCATTAATTAGCAGAACGCTTTTCATTTCTTGCCTTACAACTTCAGTTTAATAACGTCGAGTTAGTGTTACTTAAAAGTTTTCAATTGTTTTGCGGAACAATATAAAATTTAGTTAATTGAACCACTTCAAATACAAGAAGTAAATTTGCTGATTTTTATTTAATTTATAAGTTAGCGTATTTACGTCTTTTTCCTTTCCCGTATTATAAGGTTAGTGAAAGTCTTTAATTCCCGAACAAATTCCAATTTGAGAGATTGACCCTGAATCTTGAAAAATTGATTTAAAACTGTTTGTATGTGAATGCACAATGTGGTCAACCGTATTTCCCAAATCGCTGACGCTATTATACGAGATTAATTCGAAAACGGATGGGGCAGTTTAAATATTCCCGCCGAATGCGAGGCGTAGTCAATTTGGTGCTTTAGTGGTTGATGAGCTAGCCACACATCACTTTACAGCGGTTTTGTCATGGTATTCACTTATATAATAAAGCGCTGAATTGAATACTACGATTAAATATCCCGCCAAGTGTGAAGGGCATGCTGTGATTCAATTTCTTCATGTAAAATACGAAATCGCTGCCGAAATTTACCGTCATATATGCAAGGCATGGTCCAGGCATAATGAGTGAAGGAAAGGTCAGACACTGGTGTAGGAATTTCAGAGATGTCCGAACAAACAAGGAAATATTCTGTTGTCAACGACGATCTTGTGGAAACATTGAACAAGAAAATCGTGTAGATTGGCGTTTCACGATTTCGACTGTGACCGCAAATTTTCCCGTACGGTACTGTATGAAATTGTCACGAACAAGCTACCGCACCACAAACTTTGTGGGGTGTGGATGCCAAATAGTAGTAGTAGCAGTAGATGATGGGAGGGAGGGTAGAAATTCCCAGCAAGTTGGCCCCTATGGACCCTTTTTGCTAACCCCTAGCATCCCTTCAATAACCACTACCCTCTCTCTCTTTCGCTCCTACCTCCTATGCCACTCTTTGAGCAAACTTTACTGGCATTCTAATGAATTCCAGGACATCCGTCCATACGAGGGAATTCAACTCTGCACTGTGAAGCGTTGCTGCGCCGAACACTTTATGTTTCAGTTCCATTCGCGCCTCGCATTCTCCTAGAAAGTGGAAAGCGGTTTCGTCCCGCCCTCCGCAAGCCTAACATAGGTGGTTGTCCTCTACACCTAGGAGGCTCAGATATTGTCTGAGCATATAGCAACCTGTGAGGACTCTATCGCTTTCGATTTTCCCGGTCTGGCTATAAATAGTTTTGCCTGTCTACATCCCCTGATACTCCTACATTCATCCTTCAGCCTCAAGTGTGCCCATTCGATTAAGGATGAAATGACCTGCTGTCTTGGAAAACCTAGAAAAGGTTCCGGTTCCAGGCAGGGTTCCCCGGCTACCAGGGATTCTACAGTGTCCCGGTCCCCAGACAAGTTTTACTTCTTTCAGCCTTGCGAGTTCTTCAAGAGCAGTTGTATACCACTTGTTCTACTCCTGATATAACCTCTTCCTTCTTGGCCACCACCAAGGACAAGATGACATAGACTTCCACCTAGAAAGCCGTGCTATACTTCCCAAATGCGAAACTCTCTTGTACACCCTGGTTCTCCAGGTAAACTCCGGCTTCCGCGGACTCTCTGCTAGCTAGACGCGACCCATCGGTTCTTCCAGTCTCAATCGGTTCTTCACTTATATCATCTTGCAAACAGAAAAAGGAAGTTCTTTTTCTGCCATCTTGGAGATATTTGAGTAGCCTATGATAGGTCCTTTGTCTTGCCAGCATCCACTGTCTCGCATTCTGGGGTGGCCCGCCATGGCCTTTTTTCTTATCCAAATAGGAAGAGTTGACAGCCCCAGCGGGACTTGGTGGTCCGTTGCACACTCAGCCATCAGACCACCGAACCACACTAACTTGTAGGTCTGATTACTGCCGTGTACAACCAATTGCTTAAGCTCCAGCTCTTCCCCACCACCCGCCGCAGCTGCCAAAAGATCGCTAGGAACTTTTCCACTATTTTTGTTGATGTGCGACTTCCAGTGTGGGTGCCAAAGGTGTTAACGGATATTCAATAAATCCAGCGAATGGCCTCTGCACTAACTTTCCTGCATCGTTGCGAGACTGATGGCGATGAGTACTTAAATGGCATTGTGACTGACGGCGAAACTTAGATTTCGTACACAAGTATGGAAATCAAGCAACAATCAATGCAATGGAAGAAAGCGAGTTCCTCCCAAGCCAAGAAGGTCAAGCAAGCGCCAAACGTATTGTTGGTTGATTTTCTGGAACGTAGGGTACAATTAATGCAGTTGTGTATGCCGAGACCTTAAGAAAGTTTTGAAGGGCAATTCAGATCAACAGGCGAGAATTGCTGAACTCTGGAGTCGTGCTTTTGCACAATAACGACCGACCACGCGCTTAGGCTCGCACTGTGCAACTCTTGGAGCAATTCAATTGGGAAATTTTTAACCATCCACCACGCAATCCCGAAGTAACCTCTTGCTCCATATTTATTAAGAACCGGGGTGTTTGGTAAAAGAGGTGCTGGGAGAAGAAAGATATCTTGCCTTCAAAATGTAAGAAAATGTTGCAACATTACAACAACTGGCCTATTCAGCGCAGCAGTAAGTATCTTAATGTTTGTTTTACGGCTTATCGGCTCAAATTTCGAAAAAGCCTGGTATTTAGTTTTTATAGATTTATTAACAGTTTATTAGTAAAACAAATTATTGGAAAAAATTAGGAATCGCTGAGGGAAGGTATAAAGGTGCTTTGTATCAGTTTTTTCTTTCATCAATTATATAAACAAATGCCACTCATAGTGCTAACGAAATTGTCAATCCATATTCTACTTTGATTTATGCTTTTTACGTTTCAATACTTTACCTTTCAATGGTCGTAGTTATGGTAGGAAGCATTTTCGCACATATGTCTATTAACCAATTTCGACTCTGAATTACTTCAATAAAGTGCCCTTGAACTATGGGCCTCGAGTCATTGGACGCTCTGTATATTTGCTCGTATAGATGTTTTAATATCGAACAGTTAAAATATAAGCTTATAGCGTTAATGGTTTTTATATGTGTGCATATTTAGTAACACAAAAATTCTACTGTGTATATTTTAAATTATGAAATTCAACCTTTTTGGAAGTTCTATTTTATGCTAACAAAGTTTAAAACTCTTATAAAGAAAACGTGTAAATTATAACTGTTCCAACGTGAACCGTATGACCAACCGGTCGTAATTAGGTGTTGATTACCTACATCTAGCATATTTACGCGGTTAATACGTGCAGGAAATTAAATTGCAAAATAACCTTAAATTACAGATTCCCAGTACTATACGATGCATCAGTATCTGTACTGTACTGTATTGTACTTGAATCAATAATATAAGAACTCCGCTCTGACAATTTATAAGGAGCTCCAGTGCATTCATCGTCATCGTATCCAACTTCCGTCATCTTTTTCTTATATATTAATATAAATAAATGAAACTCTCTCTCTGTGTGTGTGTTACGTATATAAAAGCATTAAATCCTAGAAATATTCTTTTGGTATTTTCAGCTTTCGTCGCAAATGAACCGTATTTTCATTTTGAATTAAACACTCACACATATTTTTACAATACCTGGATCCCGTAGTTTTGAAAAAATTACAAAGTTACCTTCTTTGACGATCACAGAATTGAGAGTATCGAAACGTAACACTGAAATATAATTCGTCTTAGTTCTAATAAAATGTTTTTGTGAGCTCCTTAGTTACTTTCAAAATTGATACCACTACAGTTTTTTTACAATTCCACGTATTTGCTTACTAGCATGAATGCAAATGCAGTTAATATAAAATTGGAGTTACTAAGTTCAAAAATATTATGTGATTATTACGATTAGAGCTAGGATAGTTAGGCAAAATAAAGTCTCGAAAAAGGCAGGCAAAAAGGCAAAAGAAAAGATACAAAAAAGCACTAAAAAGGCAAAAATAAAGTAAAAAAGGCAAAAGCGAAAAAACAAAAAGGCTAAATGACCAAAAAAGACAGGAAAAAATAAAAAATTACAAAATCTGAAGAATACTTGAGGAAATTAAAAGAAACGGCGTTAACGTTAACACGTTCGAAAATTGTGACAAACTGGCTGATTCAGTAGAAAACTTTCTCCTGACAATACTGGTCCCCTCATTAAAGTTAATCTCAAGAAAATAATCCTTCTGAGAAATTTTCAGCCGGTAACAATAAAAGGTATAACCCACTAAGCCTCTATCCTTAAGTCCTTGGGAATAATACTTTCTGCAGTTTATTTCAGAAATTTAAAATGTGCATTTTTCTTGCAAAATTGCTAGTACAAATTTCTTTTAAATTGAAAATTGTAGAACTAAATTTCTTAAAATTATAGTATTAATGTACCATAAAAGGCACATAAAGGCAAGATAAATAGGAAATTCCTCAAAAAAGGCATAATCCAAAAAAAGACGCAAAAAAGGCAAAAAGGGCAAAATAAAATTTGCATTTTTGAATTGCACGCCTTCTAAAACGGATTTAAAATTGGGTCTGCCTTTAATCCTTCCATTTATTAAAAAAGGCAATTTGCCTAACTATACTAGCTCTAATTATGATTATTAAAAATAGAATGTTAGAACGGAAAAATATTTATAAATCCACATGGAAGAGCCCGGATAAAAAAACAACTAATCAAATAGACCATATGATAATTGAGAATATTCATGGAGCGTGTGTTGAAAAGGTGAAAACTTACAGGGGAGCCGACATAAACTCCGATCATTACTTAGTTAAAGAAACATTTACACAAGAAGTATCAGAACTAAAAAGTAATAGAAAGAAAAATAAAAAGAAATGGAATGTGGAAGCCCTAAGTAAGGAAGATGAAAGAGAAAAATACAGAAGAACAATAGAGGAGAAGCATACCAACCAAACAAGAGAAGAGGATGTTCAAAATGAGTGGAACACGCTAAAAGAAATAATTATAGTTGGAACAAAAATGTTAGAAACTAAAAAGACAGGGAAAATAAAGACTGGCATGACAAAGAATGCGAAGAAGCAGTAGAAGAAAAGAAGCAAGCAAGACTCAACTGGTTACAAGATCAATCAAAGGAAAGGGAGGAATATTATAAAAGAGCAAGGAACAAAGCAAATGACGTATGGAGGAAAAAGAAAAGAGAGCAACAAAAGGAGCATTTGGAAACGATAGAAGATTTATACAATAAAAGGAACATAAGGGAATTCTACAAAAATATAAGGAGGGAAAAACAAGGATACCAATCCCAAACACTCATAATGAGAAATAAAAAAGAAGAATTATGCGTAGATGAAGAGCAAATATCAAATGCTTGGGCAGGGTACTTTGAAGAGATACTGACAGAAGAGACCCAGGAGCTCCCATGCACAAATCAGGCATATCAAGGAGAAGACATAACAACGGCACCCACACAAGAAGAGATACGAGATATTATAAAGGAAATGAAAAATAACAAGAGCTCCGGCCCAGATGAAGTAGAAGTAGAACTAATTAAATACGCGAGGGAGGAGTTGATAAGGAAAGTGTATGAATTTATTATAAAAGTATGGGAAAGGAAATAAATGCCGGAAGAGTGGCTCCAAGCAATTATATGTCCCATATATAAAAAAGGCAACAGGCAAAAAATGAAGAACTACAGACCAATTGCCCTCTTAAACCCAGCTTACAAAATTTTAGCACATGCAATTAAAAGAAGACTACAAGAAGAAGCTGAGGGCAAAATTGGTCAATACCAAGCAGGTTTCAAGAAAGGGAAAGCAACGGTGGACAATATTTTCATACTGAGACAAATACAGAAGAAATATAGGAAGAAAAATGGAAGGATCTATATCCTGCTGATTGATTTTAAACAGGCATACGATAGAATCGCTAGAGAAAAGATTGTAAAAGCCTTAGAAGAACTGGAATTCAGAAAAGAAACAATAGACCTGATAAAGATGACGTCAGGCCGAGTAAGAAGTCATGGAGTAATATCAAGAAAATTCAACATTAATTTAGGTCTGAAACAAGGAGACCCTCTGTCACCTTTGTTATTTAATATAGTTTTGGAACATGTACTAAGAGGTAGCCAAATAAATACAACGTTCAACATCCTACAGCAATCGTACCAATGCTTAGCATATGCTGATGACCTGACAATAATGGCAAACACTAGAGAGGAATTAAAGCAACTGGTGAAAAAGCTAGAACATAAAGCGAAGGGAGTAGGGTTAATTATAAATGAAGACAAATCCAAATATATGATTCTAGGAAAAGGAAGGCAAGAAACACACGAACAACAACAAGATTACATAGTGAGGAAGGGAAAGTGTATGAGTTCCAATACACAAATAGTGCAGTGTACCTGGGGGTGGAGCCCTATAGGCCTATAGCTGTAGGCTATATATTTTAGTATCTACAAGTTTTTTTATGACGTTGAGAATGGTTAAACCCACATCAATTATTTAATTACTTATTAATTTTCAGAGAAGTTCTTAATTGCTTTATCGTTATAACGTAACGATCATTATATGAAAGCTTCTAGGAGTTTTTAAATATTTCAATATTCAATATTTCAGCTTTCGTGTTTTCCACAAAAACTAAGATTATATTTAGTACTCAACTGTAAATTTAGCGCTAGGATTTGTTTAGAATTTCATTTCTTAATATACAACTGCTTGATCCTTTCGATTTCGTATCACTGGCTTCCATTTTCATGTCCCAAACAATTCGGCATGGTTTGTATCTTATATAAATCCAAGCTGTTTTAACTGGTTTTGATGAGGGAATTTTCGTAATACTTTTGAATTTTTTGCATAATCTGACCTAATAGTATATTAAAGAACTAGTTTCATAAGGCCTTTTCTTAACGCACGAGTCCAAGTTTGAAAAACGAGACGCGAAGCGTCGAGTTTTTCAACGGACGAGTGCGACAAGTGGTCTTATGAAACGTGTTCTTTATACTATTTTTTCTATTGAGGAAGTTTAAGAGTATTTTAAATAAATT
>JABXWE010012611.1:0-12398 GCA_014611495.1 Limonius californicus
ATCAGTTTCAGACTTGCAGGAAAGTATTCGACAAATAATAAAGTATTCGCAGATACTACCTGCAAGTAGTTCAAGTATTTGCGAATATCCGAAGTATTCGCGAATACCGTTTATGACGGTCGAATAGCGAATACCGAGAATAGTAAGATCAATTCGAATAGGTACCAATTACTTTTTATGCCCAGTATTCGAGATACCAAATACTGTATGTATAAAAGTATTTTAAGTAGTATTCAAACTACTAAGTATTCGAACACTTACCCAGCTCTGGCTTTGTAAATACCTACAGAAAAAGTGTTTAAACATTATTGATGCACAAATAAGGAAAATGATTAAAATATTTGGAAAATATAGGAAGAATATTCTGAACTGAAATGTATAATTGTGGAAAAAACTAATACTTATTCAAAACGGTCAGCTACAATTTTAATTCACAATTACAATTTGCTTCTAACCAATTCATAGATTTATAAAATATCTATTCTGTATAATATCATGTGGGCGTTTTAAGCAACCAGTGCAAACTGTGAGCGTGTTTTACATTATCAACACTACTAAAATGAAGGATCTAAATAAATTGCAAATAGATGATTTCGGTGATCTGAGAATTAAATTACTGGCGCATCAATAAATAAAAATGAAATTTTCAAAGTATGGACTTTAATGAGACACATAAGAGAAAAATTCCAAGAAGTATAAAATACGTTAAATCTAAAATAATCTTTAAATGTTTCTAAAGAGCACAGTAAAATAAAATGTGAATGTGTTGTAACCTTTTTAGTTATGTGACTATGTGTTATATTTATGTTCATTTTTACAATTAAATTCCTGAATCTAGCTCATACATGATTTTTGTCTTTAATTTTGATCAGATGATATTTAATTAAGAGTCCCTAAGTATATGCGGAATTATAAATTTATGTACGCCTTGTTACGGAATGCAAAATTATCAAACACTTTCTCTGTTATAATTAATAAACACGCTAGATCGATTTGCAAAATAGTTCACCCTGTACACTGACAAAATTAGGCAAACAAAATAGACCATACTAGACTCAGTTTCGCAGCTTAGTCATAAATATATTTACTCCTTATCCCAGAAAATAGAAACGGCAGGTAAAATTCCTCGGGCAATAAGTACAGATAAAGAGATAAGAGGGTCATAAGCTGTTGTCGTCATTGTGCATTGCATTTTAGAAAGCTTGTAGTTGGGTAGGTACTACGAGTTGCCTATATTAATTTCTAAAAGGCGCAAACAAGAAATCCGTCAGCTCTCCTAAGGGGCCTTGGCATTGGGCCAGCAACCCAGTAGGTACTTGTAAAATTTATTTTTAAAAGCTAAAATTCTCATCGAACAGCCTCGGAAAACACGAACGGAACTAATAGAAGACGACAAAGGCAAAGCAAACAAACTTTAAAAATATCAGCGTGGAACGTACAAGGTCTAGCCTCGAAAAGAAAGGAATACAAATAAAGATTACAAAAGTAAACCTAGACATAATAGTTTTAACCGAAACTAAGAAGAAGGGAACAGACCAAGAAGCATATGGAAACTATCTGCACATATGGAGTGGGGTATCAAAAATATTTATGCTTATAAACAAGAAATGGACAAACAAAATACAAATTTGGGAAGAAGTCAACGGCCGTATTATTAAAATTAAATTGAAAATATAGAGATAATCTATAATAGTGTTACGAACCCAATATCCAAAATTCTAAATTATATTATTATTGCTTTATAGCTGTTGTAATGTGATTTCAATTACTTGCATACACATTTATGTTGCAAGTAATGACGTCATTTTACTCAGCAAATTCAAAGTACATTAGAATATTAAATTAGGCAATGTGGATTAAGTAATACGCTTGATAAGGGAAATTGACTAATAACCAGGTCATAGCTTATGGGTGCTAAAGGGAATTTATAAAAGGACATTTAAGATTGTATTAGAGGGAAGTAGATAGTGAACAGTTGGCAGTTGGCGGTGGGTGTTTGATAGAAAAGAGTGTTCCCAATACAAACCTAGCAATGGCGCTATACCTTTCTGTATTATTGGAAATAGTTTAGTATAATGTTTTAGAATAAGTTGTCATAGTCTTCTAGAACGTACAAATTAATAAATCCAATCATTTTATATAAGGGTAGTCGTTTCTCTGGTGATGCCGGCGATAAGGACAAGGAGCTCCTTATCAGTTACAGCAGGAGTATATGCAATAAATGACGACGTGAGCTTACAGCAAAAAGAAGAGTTCTTTAATGCTCTTCATGAACACATAGAAACGGTTAACAAACAGTGAACTAATAGTCATAAGAGATATGAATAGTAGAGTGAACAAGAAAATAAACGAGCTAACTGTGGGACGTTTTGCAGAAGACACCATCAATGATAATGACGAAAGGCTAGTCATTCTGTGCAAAGAACGTAGACTGAAAATGGCGAATACTTTCTTTGAACTCAAGGTCATACACAAATACACATGGATATAACTGACAAGAGGGATCCGATCGATTATTGACTTGATAATCGTTAAAATAGTGAAAGAGGTAAGGGTATATAGACAACCGGAATGTGGATCCGGCCACCACATGTTAGTAGGAAAATTTATACTTATGGGTCAGAAAGGACAAGTAAGAGGACAAGAAGAAGGTGACGAACACATCGAAGAACTAAAATATCATATATACAAAATCGAGTTGTTAAGACAAGAAAGCATCAAGAAATTGTTTCAAGATAGGCTAAGAGCGAAAGTAGAAACAACTACAGAAGAAACACCAAACGAAATGTATGAACATTTAAAATAATACATACGCAGCACAGCAAGTCTTGGGTACGGGGGAAAAATTGTGTACTACAGAAGTATTTAGTACAGTACTGGAAGATAAAATCGATATTTAAAAAAAAACAAATGTACAGTAAGTGGTTAACCGAAAAGACGCCGCCGAAATTCAGATAACAATATGTAGGATGTAGAAAACAAGTGAAAGCGCAAGTTAAACTTGAAAAGAACGAACTTTGGGATACGGTTTGTAGGAATATAGATAATACCATAGGCTATAGTAAATCCAGGGAGGCGTGGAGAATAATAAGAAATTGAAGGCAAGACGCGAAAAGCGGAAAGAAAATAATAAACTTAATAACCTCAAAACAATGGAAGTAACATTATGAATCGCTATTACAAGAAATGCGAGAGGAATACATACAAGAAGCAGAAGAAAGGAATGATAACAGACACAGTAAGAATATCAAATCAGCAGGGCCAGCAAACATTAGAATAGAGCTTTTGAAAACGGAGAATCACCAGTAATAGAAATTATGACTAAAATATTCCAAAAAAATAGAAAATGGAGAAGACCCACCACAAGAGTGGAATACCTCATACATAATCTCGATATACAAGAAAGGTGATAGAAGGTCCTGCCAAAATTATTGGAGGATAAGCATACTACTTACCATAGCCAGAACATTTGGAAGAATAGTTAAGAACAAGATAGAAGAACGCATGAAAGAACTTAGTGAGGAACAGAGTGGCTTTAGGGGCAATCAATCGCTCGTGCCTGGACAAGTGTAAGACAAATAATGGAAAAAAACAAAGCCAAAAATTTAGAAACCCATATGACTTTCGTAGATTTAGAAAAAGCCTACGATAGCGTGCCCAGAAATTAGATATGGAAAGCTATGAGAAGAATGGAGATTCAGGAGAAGTAGATTGCCCTGGTAAAAGCCTTGTATCATGATACATCAAAATAGGAGGAATGATTACAAGAAGTATAGAAGTATCCAAAGGACTGATTTTTGAAACTATAATAGAGAGTATAACAACGTACGGAAGAGTAATGTGGCCAATCGCCAATAAAATTAGAAATAAAATACGAACGGTTGAATTAGATTTTATGAGAAGGTGCCTGCAGTGCACACGACAGGATCAGATAAGAACTGAGGGGATATGGCAAGAAATGGGAAGAACAACACCAGTCACAAGAAGGCTAGAAAATAAAGCACTAAAATGGTAGGGACACGTTGAAAGAATTGAGGAAGAAAGATGGCCAAAAAACATTATGAATTAGTCACCACGAGTAAGAGAAAAAGAAGAAGACCAGCTATTAAATGGATGACCTACGTGAACAACTTAATGAAGGAAAAGGAGAGAGAGAGAGAGAGAGAGAGAGAGAGAGAGAGAAATGTTGCCGTAAATTAATTCAAAATGTCAAAAGGCCGCTTTCAACAATAGGTATAAAAAAGAACACTTTCTTAGTACTTATTAGCAATATTAGCTTTCAAAATTGTTAATACCATTCTAAGTTACCATGTGACCAAGACCGCCGATTCAGTGGTGCTGGCGTCGGCTAACTACCAAATTCTATTACGTTCATTACATTTTATTTATTAATCACTATTTTGAAATGACCCACTTATAATGGTGAATTACAAACACTGCTTCTACATAATCAATTCTTTAATGTGACTTCGCTGGTTTGTTGTTAATAATTGTACGTTTGTATATTCACATTTCAGAATTTTAACAAAGTTATTATTTGCCAATACAGTAAGAAGTTTGAAAAACATATTAACTTTAAAACACCCTAATGGCCTAATCGTGTTGGATGTTGTTGCTGTTGTTTGATTGAGCGAGATCTGGGACTGGATTTTTCAAACATCCCTTTGCACTTAGGCCGTATTTGGCCCATTGTACACCCTAACTACGAATTTTGCCTATCTGGATGTTAGAATTACTACCGAAAATCATTATTCTTTAATGTTTCAGTAGCCATCGTAAATGCATTAATTAAATGTTACTTGTTTCTGTTTTGTTTCATAAGTAAAGTAAAATAATGTAATTGAAATATATCATTGTAAACTTGTAAAAAGTATCGGTGAAATTAGAGAATACACTCCAGCTTGAAATTGCATATTCAAGTTTGCTACTGTACAGATACACAGAAATTCTGTAATAACTAATAACGTTTTTCAATCCTGAAGAAACGGACATGAATCTAATTTTAAGAAAATGTCGACAAACGATTGGTAGGTATAAGATTACGCCTAGAAGAGATCACTCTTATAATGCATTTACAAAGTTCCACATAAAACTATTTTTTTCATTTCAATAGTTATGTTTTAATAGCAACACTATCTTTAGCAACCATGTGTTAGCCTATTACAACGTTACGCTATAAAATAGACACCCGTATATATTTGGTGATAATGAAATTTGTTTTTACTAAGTCTTTAAGTATAAGGAGAAAACCATTGCTCTTGTTATTATTTATAACTATATGTAATATAATAAAGTACCCACTATAAAAAAATACCAAACGCTTGGTCCCGCTCTGTTCGCACAATAGTATATTATGCTTGGCAGTTTATTATTATTAGGTGAGGAAACTAAGGGTAACCACCCACCAGTAAGATAATGTCAAAATTCTGGACGTTAGAATGAAAATAAGTATGTAAAGCGCATATAAATAGAAAGAGGAAACTTCTTACAAGCAATGTCGGAAATAATTATTTCACTTTTGAACGCTTTTTTTAAATCTACTCGTTAGCAAACATCCGACGTGGGTTTTTAAATAATTACATTTATCGGTAATACTCTGTTGGGGTTCTTTCCAATATTTAATCGAAATTTAAGCGTACGATTTTATAGGTCATACTGTAGGCGTATATCTGCTAATTAGACTATCATTAAAAAATCACTTTGACGTTCCGTCTGAACGGTTACGCGGTTCCGTTGGAAGAATTTATTTGGAAGTTTGTCGTTATATAATTGCTTTATAAAGAGGATTAAAAGTTCTGACGTATACATATATAGCGTTGTCATCGTACCTTGAAAAAATATGACGTTATAAGTCGTAAGATGAAATGGCAGTTCACTGAAAACATGCGGATTTTTAGAATAACATAGAATAAGAAATTGTAGGGTGAAGCCCCGTCAGCGAAAACTACATTAGCGAGTCATAATTGTCAAGATTGTCAGAAACCATTGACAGAAATGTTTATGCAATATAAAGCTGGTGCTGAAAATACTGAAACATTATTTCTTGTGATTACATTCATAAGCCATGTTTTTATGCGAATTTAAAAATATTTAATGTGAATTTTAAGACAATTCGTATTAGTAGAGTAAAGCTTTACGTGAACAATTCTCAACCGTTTTCAGTTTTTTTTTGTGATAGGGCATAGAAATTACCGCAACATAAAATGCATTTTTTAACTTTCATCCTCATCACCATTGACAGCCTTTTTATCCCACTGCTGGACATCGGCCTCTTTTCTACTACGTGTTTCTCCTCAGCGCTAAGGAACAAACACGGGGGACCTACATATATAAATCTGCATAGTTCTGTTTAGGTTTCGAACCCAAGCCAGAATCGACGTTTTACTCAGAAAGGGAGCGCTCTAGTAACTGAGCTACCACCACACTTCTTCTAACCAATATTAAAATCGCCTAATATTTTATTTTGTATTTATGTATACATTGAAGAAGAATGCATGAGTGTGGTATAGCAAAGAAACATATAACAGTTATTTAAGGGTTGACGAACTGAATGTTGAATTAGATCAGTCTGATATTTTATCAAAGAGTCGATGTTTCGCGTCTCAAATTGGATTTCATATAAGAACGCAATTTGTGTAGAGATTTTCGAAAGCTGAAATTATCTGAATATTATTTTCAGTTTTGCCAATGAGTAAGCCGGCATAGGTGATCTAGTGGTTAGCGCATTTGCCTTTAGATCCAAGGGACGTGTGGTTGAACCTGGCCGAGGTCGGTGATATTTTTCTAGCGGGGAAAATTCTGAAGTAACACGTGAAAAATCACTACTGGAGGTGGACTTACCCCAGATGGGCAAAGTTCTTAGTTAAGGTGTACAATGGGCCAAATGTGGCCTAAGTGCATAGAGATGCTTGGAAAACCGCGTCCTAGATCTCGCTCTTTCAAATCAATCAGTCAATAACGAAGGGGTCGTTCTTTTTCTGTATTAAAACTGGTTAAAATTGTTTGCGAATTACACCTTGTTTGATAAGTTTATAGATGGCAAAATAAGAAAAAAATATTACATTTTGTCTATTTTGCTGCTTTTGTATTTGTAACATTTTTATTTATTTTAATTTTTCCTAATAATAACAATAAGCAAATTACATTTAAATACATTGTGTACGTATAACGACAATGTTAAAACCATTTAAAAAAAAACCCAACCCAAAATACAAACATAATGTACTTTGACGAGACGCAGAAAAGGAAACAAATGAATTTACCCAAACACATAAAATCAGTGAACAGTAGTGAATAGAGTACTTATAGAAGAAATTATATGTTGCAGAAGAATCTGTAGGTACCGAATAGTGACCAGTCAAACATACATGAAATAGACGTTATACCAAATGAATTAATAAAATATGGAAGCAAAGATCTATACCTTTCCTGATGCCCCCTGAATGCAATTATGTTGAAATTTTAAAGATCCACAGGTTAGTTTTCTTCTAAGAAACCATTAAAAAAATAGAAACTTGCCAACATTGGAATTGAACTACAGAGTGATTTAGAAAGCATTTTCGAACACATGCTTTTTGTAACCAACGCCATAAATGAATTTTTAATAGGTTATTTATTTATAAGAATCTACAATACGACCAACAATAACAAAATTAAACTAAAAATAAAAAAATTCAATAAAATTATTCAATGTAACCACTGTCATCATTTATACAATCTGCATTTCTCCGCGCAATTGCATTCTGCACATTACGAATGTGCACAGGTACAAATGCTGCTGCTTGGTTGATGCGCGTTTCCAGTTCCTGGATGTCATTTACAGAAGTTTGATACACCAAATGCTTCAATAAATCCCACAGAAAAAATCCAGGGGTGTCAATTCTGGAGATCTTGGATATCGGGATACTCATACTAAAATGTGCGTAGCAACATCCTGTTGCCACACTTATCATGCCTTATTACCAATTGCACATTTTCCAAAAGAACTGGTACTACCTCATTTAGAAAAGAGTGTTCAGCTTATTTGGAATGGTAATGGGACCGATTAGGAATATATCTACAATTCCTGCCCAAACATTAATACTGAACCGAACTTGATGATTTCGATCATGAGTGGCGAAAGGATTTCCGTGAGCCCCATTGTGGCCGTTGCGTAAATTTAACCATCGCGAGTGAATATATTTTCATCCATTCACAAAATTTTGTGGCTGAAGTTATTGTCCAAAGTATGCTGGTGCAGAAGCTACCGACAAAATTGAACTCATTGTATATAAGCTGGCATCAAATGCCTCAATTATCTCTACGTCGTCTTCCTCAACAATTCGCATTCTTTATCGACCACCTACTAAGCCTGAATTAAGTCCAACATTGCCATTTTCGTGTAACCTTTGATCAGCATGTTTAATGGTTTGAGTAACAGGATTAGCGTTCTCTGTAGAATCTTGCCGACGCATTAAAATTAAAACATGGCACTCATCAACGATCTAAATCATATCAACATATTCATCAAACGTAAATTCTATATTTAAAACACACAATCTAACATAATAGGAATGCAAATCGAAATTAAAATAAGTCGATTCAAATATGAACTAAGTATCAGCCAAAGACATGAATTGTAACTTATCGCAGTCTTGAAATCTTACTTCCATTTCCATTACAATGTGATCCAGTACTTCATAACAATAGTTTTATTTATTTTTGTAACACAAAAATTAATATCCAATGATTTCTTTTGGAGAACCTCAAATAATATGTCAGTGAAAGAGAAAATATCATTAAATACTACAGCTAAAAATGTGAATTCAAAATTGTTGAAATCGTATAAAAACCGACTGTCCAACTCGAACATGCAGTGCTGCAGCTTATTGCCACTGAACTCTTCAATTGCGCGATTCACCGTGGTACAGTTGTAGATATTGATGTAGGCGTTACCATGGCAACGGCGGTATAAGCGCAGAGTTAAAATACGTTTGAGGCCGACTCTTCACTACAATTGTTCGAGTGTTGTAGGTAAGGTTTTTTATGGCCGACGCTCGATGGACTGCATTTAAAATTTAAATTTTTGTTTGTTTTGACTAAGCTTATTGTATCTACGAGTATGTATGCCATAAATAAACGACTTCTAATAAGTTTAATGCCAATAAATTATTTGATATGTATTTTAAATTAATATACACAATTGAATGAAAATTTTAGGTGAAGAGGCATTTCACCTACTTCAGTTGGCGAGCCGCCACTGAAATATAACGGTCCCCAATTGATAATGGAAGGAAAAAAGAGCGGCCAAGTATAAGGGGAAGAAAGTCATCATGGCTAAGAATAGACAACAATAGACTGGAGTAAATGTTCCAACAGCTATTCACAACAGCAGAGAATAGAAAAGAATTTGTCACGGCTATGGGCAGCCTCTGACAGAGACTGTTTTGCCTATATTAATGTAAAAGTATGGCTCTTCAAAATGATGACTACTTTTAACTAAATTCACCTGAAACTATCCTATTGCAGATACATAAATAAACTGACGTTGGTTGTATGTAGTACTTGACAACTAAAATTATTCTTATTTCACATTTGAACATAGAAAACTGGAAATACAAATAAGACAAAAATTCAATAACTTTTATTATAAAATAAGGGTCTACAGGAAAAATACAAATAAAATACAACTGTGGTACACAAATATAATAAGAGTACTTGTTAATAATTTACAATAAATAATATTGTCAACGCCATATTGGCATCACGCTTTTATCAGTGATGTTATTTGCACTAAATAATTATATCACATATGTTGGCAACAATTTGTATACTAAGGGGAAGGAAAATAGTTTATTACAGCTGCTAAATGTAGGTTTAATAAAAATCAACTTGTGTTGATAAACAAAAAGCAAGAAAAATTATAACAATAAATTAAGCAAATGTAAACCAATTCCACAAAAATTATAGTAAATAAATAATAGTGAGTTACTATAAATATTCAGTAAAACTCATTATTCATTACACTTTGATAACATCTTCAGTCGTAATCCTTTTTTATAAAAAATTTTAAGTTAAAAGATTTTTTATTATTACACAAAATTTAATGAGATGTATTTTATATTTATCAAAAAATACTTATCTATATTTGAAATTTACAGTAAATTTAATTTATCTTCATATTCACACATTTTCTTTAAAGCAATTTTGCTAAATTTTAATAATATTAATTTTTACGGAAGACTGTCAAAAGACTAATGAACACCATGTAGATTTTTCCTTTAGAAAGTAAGTAACAAAACCATTGTAGGACATGTTTCCAATTGAATGAATTATATCGTGCTTTGTAAATAAGGTGCGTGAAATGGAAACTGTGGTCAAAAAAATAATTACTAAACAAACTATTATTAAAACGACAAAATATTACAAAAATAATCTGAAATTTGTTGTTTTGACATACGTTTAATTTTGTTTTACTCCCATCCTTCATAAAATTTTAAAATAACTACATTGTCAGCTTTTAAGAAGAAACATTCGTTTAAAGTTCAATAATATCAAAAATTATTGCTGTAACTTACACAAGATTTTAAGTCTAGATTTAAAAAAACTACTTCTCAAATACAAATACTTTTAAATTGTAGGAAGAATGATTCCAACTCAGTCAGAATTACCATATCAAATAAATTGTATTGCATATGATAAACATTGTTAAATGGAAGATGCCAACAATTAAACTATAAAGTTACAAAATATTTATAGTAAGTAATGAATATGAATGCTGCTCAACCACAAATGTATATGTCTATCTGTGAATTAGTAAACAATTTAAAAATACTATAAATTCTTATAGTTTTATCTAAATTTTGGAAGTCACATCATATTCATACAGCACAAACAACTGATCTACTTCTATATAACACATGTTCAATTTTTATATTTTATACTATACATGTTTCGGAGAATTACTAGGGCTACCTTTTATCTTCCATCACAACTTGCTTAAATACTTGAACTCCAGTCGACATCTGAGATTTTACCTCATGATTACCCAAAGCAGCAGTACCATCCTTGGCTATGAACAGTTGAAGACCTGATGCTAAGCACAACAACATAATTATTCATAGTGTAACTATATAATTTACATTTCACTTAAATTTAATAATACACATATACGAGGATGATTTGACGGGACGTGAGACTCGAAATGAAAGACATGAGTTAGAGCATTAATTTTTTTTATTTTTAACATATTCTCCTCGTACATCAACACACTTGGACCAGCGACGCTGAAGTGCCATTATGCCTGTTTTGTAGTGATCTTCTTCAAGGCTGTCAAAATAATGCTCCGTTGCAGCAATTACTTCTTCGTCTGTCTTAAACTTTTTTCTGGCAAGAAAAAGTTTGAGCTTCGGGAATAGGTGAAATTCACTCCGAGCAAGATCTGGCGAGTAAGGTGGGTGGGGGAAAACCTGGAAGCGAAGTTGATCCAATTTCTCACGAACAATGGGACTGGTATGGGAAGGGGCATTATCATGACAGAAGAGCACCTTTTTTCGGACCATTCCGAGTCTTTTTTCAGCAATTGCTGCATATAGTTGGTCCAAAAGTGCTCCGTTGATGGTTCGGCCCTTTGTCAGATAGTCGATGAGAAGTATCCTCTTCGAAACGCAAAAAATCGTAGCCATTACCTTCCCGGCCGATGAAAACGACTTCGCCTTCTTCGGCGGAGGACTACCATGATGTTTCCACTATTTAGGTTGGCGTTTTGATTCGGGAATGTAGTGATGAATCCAAGTTTGATCGACCGTAACAAAGCGGCGCAGAAAATCAACCTGATTCTTGTCAAACAGCTTCAAATTGTCGCTTGATGTTCGCATTCTTTCTCGTTTTTGATCAGTATTCAGCAAGCGCGGCACCCATCTTGCTGACAGCTTAGACATGCCCAATTCTACCTTCAAAATGTGATGTATGCGCTCAGTTGATGCGCCTACGATCTTAGCTATCTCGTCAATTTTTATTCTTCGATCCTTCAAAACAATATCATGCACTTGATCGACCGTTTCCGGAGTTGTTGCGGTTTTTGAAGGTCCTGGTCGTTCATCATCTTCAATGCTCAAATCACCACGTTTAAGTTGTGCAACCCAGCGGCAAATCATTGCTTTCGAAAGGGCATTGTCACCCAATGGTTGCTGCATATCGGCGGAAATTTCAGTCGTGTTTAGCTTCTTAAAAAACAAATATTGAATCGCACCACGAATAGCGTTTTTATCCATTTTAGGATTTTCCATTTAAGCGTCGTCTTTAAACCGTTGTAATTTCTTAACTGAACGCCACAGATCAACTAAACTTCACCTGTCAGTATAAAAAAGATGGTGGAACTCGAAAAAGATGTTCATTTTAACCGCTAGAGAGCACTAGTA